>PVJC01042044.1:0-15092 GCA_004026665.1 Murina feae
ATGCCCCTCCAAGGGCCTGGGAAGCCCACCAAGCAGGCCGCCGACCCCCTGCCACCTCTTATCCGCTTCGCGGTGCCCTCCAACCCTGCCGCCTCTTACCCGCTTCCCAGTGCCCTCCAACCCTGCCGCCTCTTTCCCACTCACGGGTCCTGAGTCCTGCGCTGTCCCGCCCTGCAGCCGCTCTGTGCACTCGGGAGGTCCCTCAATCCAGCCTGTGACCTCTCGCAGTCTGGGACCCCTCGGGGGATGTCCACCTGGTGGTGTGCCTGAGCAGCCTGGGTGAGGGGCTTTAAGGCTGCCCACAGCTCCCATTGACCCAATGTCCCAGCAAGGCTGGCTGGACACAGGTTTCTGGGGGTTGTTTATCCTCTATAATTGGTACACTGTTCCTTTAAGCCGGCTAACGAACCCTCCTCTCTGCTTCACCTCGCAGCGTCTATAATGACACAATGTTACTTAGTGGTGAGGCCCCGGCTGCTCTTTCCTTCAGCTCCCGAGGATTCTATGATTGTTATATTGTTTTAAAGGTGTGTTTCGCTAGAGCCACTTTGATCGGAGCTGAGCTGAGTGGGCGCAGCTTCACTTTTGCTCCTGCCGCAATGGAAACAGCCATTTACTCAGGTTCGTGAGTGGCGGCCGCCATGTTGGTTGGGCTAATTTGCATACAGCTGCTCTGATTGGCTGGTGGGCGTGGCTTACCTGTCTCGGAGAAACGGTTAATTTTACTATTTCACTTTTATTAGTTTAGATTGTCCTGTATACCACTATCCAATAGCTAAATATGACTATTCCCTTTTCCCACAATTTACTTTAGGCTTATATTTCACTTTTTTTTCCTGGGATCATTCTCTCCTGTCTCCCATAACATTTACTCCTATTAGGAATTTAACTTTAGCCCTAATCAGTTTGGCTCAGTGAATAGGGCATCAGCCTGTGGACTGAAGGGTCCCAGGCTTGAGTCTGGTCAAAGACATGTACCTTGGTTGCAGGCACATCCCCAGTAGGGGGTGTGCAGGAGGCAGCTAGTCGATGTTTCTCGCTCATCGATGTTTCTAACTCTCTATCCCTCTCTCTTCCTCTCTGTAAAAAAATCAATAAAATATATTTATAAAAAAAATTTAACTTTAAGGATTCAATAAAATTTTTCTGACCAACATTTTCTATTACTCCTAAGATATTGAATTTCCATTGCTTTTGTGTTTCTCTGATTGTAATATCATAATCTAACTTATGCATTATTTATTAAAATTTATTGAATATCTGCTCTATGTCTGCCTTTCAGAAGCTCAGTCTGTTTTGCATATTTGTTGTATCTTAGCGAATTGTAAGCTGCCTGAAATGTAAGGATGTCTTACTCACCTTCCTCCTCTTTGTGGGACCTAGTACATTCCCTTTACACAGAAAAGGCTCTATAAATATTCAAATGTAAAGTAGTTTTGTGGGAAAAGGTCTCAATAATTCCTATTCATTTTGCCCAGGAGTTTTCACAAAATGAGGTAAAATTTTACTTTAGTCTTCAGCAAAATCACCTTGATCACAGATACATAATAAACTGGTACAGGGTTATTAGGGGCAATTGGATTATTTTTTAAAAATATATTTCTCTACTAGGGGCCTGGTGCACAAAAATTTGTGCACTCGGGGCGTGGGGGTGCCTCATCCCGGCCTGTGCCCTCTTGCAGTCTGGGACACCTCAGAGGAGATGTCCACTTGCTGACATGCCTGGCCAGCCTGGGTGAGGGGCTGACGGCCATTTTCAGGCTGCCCACAGCCCCTTCAGGGTTCATGCACTGGGGGGTGGGAGGGCTGGTGAGTGCAGGCCTGGACATTTCCCACCAGAGGGCCCACAATCGCACACACCTGGTGGGCCCCCACCGCTGAGGGGACACACTTGGCGCAGAGCTGGGTGGCAAGCCAGGGGCAGATGCTGGTGCAGGATCCCTCGGTGGGGCCCTGCTGCTGAGCAAACACAGCAGGGGTGGAGCCAGGCAATGGACTGGCTTCGGATGCTCCACACTGTGCAGTAAACGCTCCCGCATGCCCCCGAGGAGGCCCCCGGGGGACAAAGCCAGGCAGCAGACCTAGGACAGCTGCTCCTGCATGCCCTGTTGATGCCCCCGCGCTCCCGCATGCCCCAGGGAGGCCCCCGGGGAGCAGAGCCAGGCAGTGGACCTGGGATGGGCAGTCTTGGATGCCCCCCACTGAGCCTCCCTGCCAGCTTCCATCTTGGTTGGGTTAATTTGCATACAGCCACTCTGATTGGCTGGTGGGCGTGGCCATGAGCAGAGGCTCAGCCAGCCTAGGCAGGCAGTTGCAACAGAAGCCTTTGGTTTGCTCTAGCTCCATGGCTGCTGGCCTCCATCTTGGCTGGACTAATTTGCATACAATTGCTCTGGTTGGCTGGGAGGCATGACTTGGCTGGTGGGTGTAGCTTAGGTGTCTCGGGTAATGGTCAATTTGCATATTACTCTTTTATTATATTAGATTGATTTCAGAGAAGAAAGGACAAGAAGAGAGAGACAGAAACATCAATGATGAGAGAGAATCATTGATCGGCTGCCTCCTGTACACCCCCTACTGGGGATCAAGCCCACAACCTAGGCATATGCCCTTGGCTGGAATTGAACCTGGGACCTTTCAGTCCACAGGCTAACGCTCTATCCCTGAGCCAAGCTGCCTAGGGCCAATTGGATTATTTTGAGCTAGGAAAAGATTGTACCCGTTGCCTGAAGGTATTTAAACTAACAACTAGAATCTCATTTGTCTGGAATAGTTTAGTGTGTGTGTGTGCGTAACAGTTGTGACCCATTCAGACTATTATGGTTCTATCCTAAAGAATTTTCAACATTCAAATAGTAAATGATAAACTGACAAAACTGAGGACATACATACACTAACCTGTAAACATTATCTGAATATAGACACCTACATAAATTATTAACTACTTTTACTTATATAAAACAATAAAGTGGCTAAAAGGTTATTTTTATAACGTTTTATCTTCCTTAACAACAGTGTTCTTATGCCACTAATTGCTCAAAAATATAGAATATCCCATTATTTATTTATGGGTACAGAATGGGTGAAGCTAGAATAGACTAGAAACCATTGAATTTTATCTGATAATCTTATGGACTAGCAATTGAGGTGCATAGACATCATTACTACAGTCTCATAACCTATCAGAATTTAACTGTGACAAGTCTTGTGACTCCCAGTGTTTTTTCTATTTTACCATCTTACGCTTTTATTCTTATTTAGTTACTAGGAGCCCGGTGCACAATAATTTGTGCACTCGGGGGGTCCCTCAGCCCGGCCTGTGCCCTGTCACAGTCTGGGACCCCTCGGAGGCTGTCCACCTGCTGGCGTGCCTGGCCAGCCTGGATGAGGGTCTGATGGCAGTTTGCAGGCTGGCCAAGCCTGCCCCGCCCACCCTGCCCACCCTGAGGCCCGCCGCCCGCCCTCCTGCCCTGCCCCCTGCACCACACCCACCTCCGTGGCTGCCAGATTCCATCTTGGCTGAGTTAATTTGCATGTAGCTGCTGTGATTGGCTGGTGGGTGTGGCTTAGGCATACTGGAGAGACGGTTAATTTCAATATTACTTTTTTATTAGAGTAGATTTTAAAAATCTGTATTGTTTAAAGTATTACATATTTCTCCCTTTCCCTCCACTGACCCTGTCTGGGCCTCCCTGCACCCCCCACCCAAGGCTTTCACCACCCCATTGTCTGCGTCCATGGATTATGCATATCTAATCTAATAAAAGAGTAATATGCTAATTGAGTCATTCCACTACATCCCATGCCACGCCCATCAGCCAATCAGAGCAACTATATGCAAATTAACCCAAGCAAGATGGCAGCCAGCAGCCACAGAGCTAGAGAAAACAGGAGGTTTTCTTGCCCGAGCGATGGAGGAAGCTGCCTGCCTAGGCCGGCTGTGGACTCTGCTCAAGGCAACAAAGTTTTATTATAGAAGCCACAGAGCCGGAGCAAGCAGGAGGCTTAGTTGCCCCAATGATGGAGGAAGCTGCCTACCTAGGCAGGTTGTGGCCCCCGTTCAAGGCAACAAAGTTTCAATTATAAAAGATAAATAAACCCCCAGATACCTGCTTCCAGCCAGCCTTGCTGGGAGCTTGAGTGGCGGGGGGCTGCGGCCAGCCTGCAAACAGCCCTCAGCCCCTCACCCAGGCTGGCCAGGCACCCCAGCAGGACCCGCCCATCCTGAACGGGCTGTGGCCAGCCAGCAAACTGCTTTAAAGTGACCCTTAGCCCCTCATCCAGGCTGGCCAGGCACCCCAGCAGGGACCCCTACCCTAGGGGTGTGTGGCCAGTCTGAAAACAGCCCTCAGCCCCTCACCCAGGCTGGCCAGGAACCCCAGTAAGATCCCCATCCTGATCCGGGACACGCTTCAGGGCAAATCAGCCAGCCTCCACCCGTGCACCAGACCTCTATCCTATATAATAAAAGGGTAATATGCAAATTGACCCCAACAGCAGAACGACTGGGAATGACTCATCACTATGACACACACTAACCACCAGGGGGCAGATGCTCAATGCAGGAGCTGCCCCTGGTGGTCAGTGCACTCCCACAGGGGGAGCTCTGCTCAGCCACAAGCCAGGCTGATGGATACCAGTACAATGGTGGTTGCGGGAGCCTCTCCTGCCTCCTCAGCAGTGCTAACAGTGTCTGACTGCAGCTTAGGCCTGCTCCCTGCTGGCAAGTGGACATCCCCCGAGGGCTCCTGGGCTGCTAGAGGGATGTCTGACTGCAAGCTTAGACCTGATTGCCCAGGGAGTGGGCCTAAGCCAGCAGGTGAACATTCCCCAAGGGTTTGTAGACTTCGAGAGGGCACAAGCCGGGCTGAGTGACCCACTCCCCAAGTGCACAAATTTTGTGCACCAGGCCTCTAGTATGAATACAAGTTCTTTGCTTGATCTCTTTCCACCCACCCATCCCCTTCCCCATTCCCTCTGAGATTCAACAGTCTGTCCATGTTTCTATGTCTCTGGATCTATTTTGTTCATCAGTTCATTTTGTTCATTAGATTCCACATATGAGTGAAATCATGTGATACTTGTCTTTCTAGGACTGGATTATTTCACTTAGCACAATACTTTCCAGGTCCCCCCATGCTGGCTCAAAGATTAAGAGATCCTTCTTTTTTACTGCTGCATAGTATTTCATGGTGTAAATGTACCACAGCTTTTTTATCCACTCACCTACTGATGGGCACTTGGGCTGTTTCCAAATCTTAGCTATTGTAAATTGTGTTGCTATGAACATAAGGGTGCATACATTCTTTCTTATTGGGTCAAATGGCAAGTGAAAAGGATATCACTGTATGGGAGAACATATTTGGCAATGATACATCTGATAAAGGGTTAATATCCAAAATATATACAATTTAACAGGAAGACAAACAATCCAATAAAAAAAAATGGGCAAAGGACCTAAATAGACACTTCTCAAAAGTGGACACACTGATGCTCAAGAGACATGAAAAATGTTCAAGGTCACTGATCATCAGAGAGATGCAAATTAAAATTAAAATGGGGTATCATCTTACACCTGTCATAATGGCTACCATCAATAAATCAACAAATGAGAAGTGCTGGCAAGCAAAAGAAACCCTAGTACACTGCTGGTAAGAATGCAGACTGATGCAGCCATTATGGAAAATAGTAAGGAATTTCCTCAAAAAATTAAATATGGAACTGCCATCCTATATTTTTATAACTCTTCTGTTTTTACATGATCTCTATAATTAACACTACTTGAACTTAGTTTCAACTCTACCCCTAACAAAAATCTTTATTCAAAGTGATGTCCTTTTAGCATATATGCACTTTTGTTATGAAGTCTTTACATTTTCTTCTGCCTAAATTCAAACTGTCCTCCCTTATGAAATAAACTCTGCTGTTCTAATTCAAAGTTATCTCTTGAATTTTCAAAAGCAGTATTTGATATGTACATGTATAAAGTTCTTCTAGCTAAGGTACCATGTAAATACTGCTCTTCAGCATTTAGGAAAATTAAATATGTTCACATAAATAAAGTGAAAAATTGTGAGTCTTATGGCCACAATGAGCTGAAGAAACACAGAAAATTAGAGAGTGGTATAGGTAATATTTTGTCTAAGCCTTTAAAGATGGTAAAATTTCTAGAAAGAGTAAGGAACAATCAGAGACCAAGGTTAAGCATTTTTCAAAGACATGAGTTGGAAAGTGCAAAAGGAAGCCTCAGGTAACAAACTTGGCAGGGCCTTAGGATTTGTTAGTAGAGTAGTGAGGAACAGTACAAGGTCATAGACAATATTAGTTTAAGGAAAAAGTGCTTGGACTTTGTTTTATAAGAAATATTAAATTATTAAAAGTATGTGAGCAACGTAATTTCTTGATGAGAGCTCTGCACAGGAAGATGAAGCCATAACATGTGCCATAGACCAGTTGGTAGTGGAATGCTGCAAGAACTAGTGAAGGCTTGGACAAGAATAAACAGTAAATGAATGGATGGGTTCTAATGCTCAACAACACTAAAATAAAATCAGTAGGACTTGATAACTGATTTGGTATAGGTAAAAGAGCATGAGAGAAGTAATTAACAGAAAAGCCCATAAACAGAAAAAGAGAAAACAGAAGGACAAGCTAGGATTGCAGAGGAAAATTATTAAATGTTTTTGAAAAATACTTAGTGCTAAATTAAATTTGTGGAGGCCCCTTTCACATCCCATGTGATTCAGGGTTCCAGTTAAGGGTTCAGGTTCTGGAGAAGGCTGCACAAAAATGAAAAGAGACTCAGAAAACATTTAATTTGGGAAGTGGGGGCCAGATAAAAGTTCCAACTCTAGTGGGAGGACTACTCTCTCGCTCTGGCTTTTCCATCCCTTTTATTAAGATTAAAATTATAGGATACAGCCATATCTCCAAGGCAGGAAACTCCAATAAAAGCCAATCAGTGAATTTAGGACTAACCGGTGGGGGCTTCTTCAACTACCAATGTCTAGTAATTAGCTCTGACTCTTTAGAGCAATTAAGGTTGACCAGCCCTCCAAATTCCCTGTCCACAGCTCTCTATTATTAAAACAACTAGGGGCCCGGTGCACAAAAATTTGTGCACTCGGGGGGTCCCTCAGCCCGGCCTGTGCCCTCTCACAGTCTGGGACCCCTCAGGTATGTCCACCTGCTGGCATGCCTGGCCAGCCTAGGTGAGGGTCTGATGGCTGTTTGTAGGCTGCCCACAGCCCGTTAAGGGTTCAGGACCCTACTGGGTTGCCTGTCCAGCCTGGGTGAGGGGCTGAGGGCTGTTTTCAGGCTTCCCACAGCTCCCATTGACCCAACATCCCAGAGAAGCTGGCTGGAGTCATGTTTCTGGGATTTATTTATCTTCTATAATTGAAACTTTGTTACTTTGAGTGGAGGCCTAGGCAGGCACAAAACCTCCTGTTGGCTTCAGCTCCATGGCTTCTATAATTGAAACATTGTTTCCTTGAGCAGGGGCCCAGCCAGCCTAGGTAGACAGTTTACTCCTGGTGCAATGGAAGCCTTTGTTTGCTCTAGTTCTGTGGCTGCCGGCTGCCATCTTGGCTGGGTTAATTTGCATACAGTTGCTCTGATTGGCTGGTGGGCATGGCTTAGCTGGTGGGTGTAGCTTAGGTGTCTTGGAGTGATGATTAATTTGCATATTACTCTTTTATTAGATTAGATGATTGGCTTCCGGCAAAATTCACAACACACATTCCATAAAATGTACCGCAAATCAACATGTATATTTTATATATAATAACAATTTAATGCATATTACACATCAGCATATTGTTCATTAATTGTTTCAAATATTTCTATCTTGTCTCTACAATGATACCAGATACTTCATGAGGAAGAGGGGAGGAAAGGAGGGAGCAGGATGAACTGACATGTCGAAAACTCTTATTTACTGCACTCAGGTGCAATATACATGCTGTTATTCTCATTTTACAGATAAATTAAAGCTCAGAACTATCTTGTATGTTGTCCACACTGCCAGAGATAATGTAATATGTCCCCAAATTTACTGTATTACAATGGACCTATAAGTATCCATGTTAGAAATTCCAGGAAGCATATGTTTGGCTGAATTTAAGGGGAAAAAAAAACACCTTTTCAACAATTAAAATTATAAGTTCAAGAAGAGAACTGCAGGGGAAATGTGATGAACTTATGTAGATATGCAATGTACAAGCAAAGGAAATCATAAAATTTTTGTCCCAAATTGTCTCAAGATAATAACTGATATGTAAGATATACAGCAGCAAAAATTAAATATTATAGCTTTCCCTTCTTCTTTGTGCTAGTGTATACAGTTTTAAAATAGCTTCCTTTTGCTTTTTTCAAACTTAAATGATAGATTTTTATTTCATAACTTTCCTTACATTTAATATACATTTCTGTGAATGCCCATTGTGGTGGAATTGTATGTTTTTCTTAAATGTAAAAGCAATGATCAAATTTAAGAACTAGCTTCTAATTAAGCTTCCAGAAAGTAACTTGTTTCTTTGTCAAGATATGTATTATCTTTAGATCACAGACTACTAATGGAATTAATAAATGAAAATACGCTCCATGTGTGCATTTCTCAATAAAATGAACATTGAAAGTGTTTTGACATTAAGGAACCAAGCTCTGCTTCATTTGCACACGTAAATTCTTCCTGAGCAAGTTATAAAAGATAACGTAAACTAAAGTTTAGACTTCAAAATTAAAGCATGCATTCAAATCGTGATATTTTTAAATAGCCACACCCACTTGTGAAAATCAAAAGTACAAATGGTCAAATATTCTTGTAAAATCTGAACAAAATAAAGAAAAGGAATTTAGCAAAATTCCAAAGTAAATTCTCCTATCTCCTTTTTATTAAAATTATTTGCTTGATTTTTCCTCTTCTTTAAGAAAAGTATAGTTTTTTTTAATTTTAACATTTATTTAATGTAATTGTAGTCTATGGAAAAATATGCATATGAACTGGTTGTAATTTCCCTGTTGTGCCCCTTTAATGTACATCAGGTTAAATTGTAGTGGCTTGACATGTAGAAATAGCTTATTCCAAGATAGAAATGGTACCCAGTGTAGGGGCTCTGGCCAGAGCACGCTGGATGTTCAAGGCCAATCTGAATGTGGGAATCCTAATCAGAGTGTTCAAGGCTAATTTGCTATATGCAGGTGCAAAAGCAAGGACACAGTAATCTCACTGTGCAGGTGTGCCTTTCTATAACCCCAAAATATTGATGTTTCTATTTTGCAAGAAGCCTTTTTGTTTCTGAGCTTGTTTGAGTTTGTGTATAAGTTGCCATTGACCAGTCAGTTGTTGGCTGTGTTGTTTGTAATAAAGCATGTCCCACTTGCCAGCTTATACTCACATGTTCTTCAAATTTCCCTCGCCCAGGAGGGATTCTTTAGGCAGGTTAAAGTTTTTTTCTAAAAAACAACAAACAAACAAAAAAACATTGTTTCCAAATTAGGATTCATCTTCCATTTCTAATTTGATTTAATATTTTAGCTTATTATTTATGATCACAAAATAAATATCCAGATCTTACACTATCACTTGAACTTAAACTTTATTTCTTGACATTTCTGCCTAAATTTAGACAAAATATTCTGTAAAATAATACACATTTTCCCTGATTGGTTCTTTCTCATAAATCTCAACAATAGCATAATTTTCTTAAATTCCAATTCTTCTTGACCAAACCTTCAAATAAAAAAAGAAAGAAATTAATCAATTTAGCAAAACTGTTTTAGTTTGAAGTTCCCAACTAAAACACAAAACAATACAAAAATAACAAATATAGAAGAGTTCTCAGATATCAGACAAAATTACAGAATAAAGAGATTAAAATAGCAAGCTAGTATTTTAAATATTGCTGAAGAAATGAAAGAAAAATACCTGAGAGATAATTTAAATTTGTGCAGCTTTCTTATGATCATTTCCAAATACACACCAAAATTAGGAAGGGCACAATTGATTTAAAATAATCTGGTCACTTGTGAATAGTGAGGTATGTTTAGAAAAACATCTCTCTGTTCATTTAGACTGAGAAGGCTAAAAAGGGCTAATTCCAATGTAATCCTGATATTTGGGGGGCTAGCAATCTAAATCTGTCCCAGAAAGCCCAGTGTACATTCTTGATAACCTATAATTAAGTCACTGCCTCCTTCCCAGAAACTGGCCTTGCAAAACTTGTTACCTAAATACAGAGGCCATAAACTCTGAACAATGCACAGCCCCAGAGGGTGGGGGTTATTAGTGAAGGCCAGACCATCAGATATGATCTCAAGACCCTCAACACCTGGAGCCTTTCTTGCAAAGCCCGAGAAGGGACCAGAAGCATAATACATATTTGAGGGACAAAGACCCCAGAAAGATATGAAAAAGAAGCCACTTGCATGTTACTTTACTCAGATTTGGAAAGTTATTCTGAAGAGTCCACAAGTGTAAATAAACAGTGTAACTCCTTTTCTCTAAAACGTTGCTTGGTTTTTCTTTGGTCTTCTGCAACAAGACCAGCAATCATTTTTTTCTTTTATTTTTATTGTTGATACTATTTCATATGTAACCCATTTTCCCTCACTTTTCTCACCTCCATCCAGCCCCCAGCCCCCCTGCCTCTGGCCATCATAACACTGTTGTCTGTGTCCATGGGCTATGCATATATGTTCTCTAGCTAATCTCTTCACCTTCTTTCATCCATTCTCCCAACTCCCCCTCTCCTCTGACATCTATCAGTCTGTTTCACTTATCCGTGCCTCTGATTCTATTTTGTTCCTCAGTTTATTTTGTTCATTAGATTCCACATGTAAGTGAGATCATATGGTAAACACAATGAAATAGTACTACGCAATGGTAAAAAGGAAGGAGCTCTTACCTTTTGTGACAGCATGGATAGACCTGGAGGTTATTATTCTAAGAGAAATAAGCAAGTCAGTTACATCAGCGATTTTGAATGGGTGTGCCACAAGAATTTTTAAAACATGCAATACCTGACTATTTAGTCAGGAGCACTGACCTCTTGTCCCTTAGATTGTCTAATAAAAATATTACAACAGCCGTCCAGTGTGAATGAATCAAAACTATACTTATTTTTTGTCAGATGTGTAAAAAATATAAAATATTTTTGGTGTGCCTCTGAAATTTAGTAATTAGTTTATGCGTGCCATGAGATGAAAAACGTTGAAAACCACTGAATTCAACTATTAAACTATACATACACACATACCTAGAAATACATACAAAAAGACTAACGTATAAATTACCATGTTGCCTGGCCAGCATGGCTCAGTGGTTAAGCATTGATCTGTGCCCCAGGAGGTCACAGTTTGATTCCTGGTCAGGGCACATGCTCGGGTTGTAGGCTTGATCCCCAGTGAGGGGCATGCAGGAGGCAGCTGATCAATGATTCTCTTTCGTCATTGATGTTCTTATCTCGCTCTCCCTCTCCCTTCCTCTCTGAAATCAATAAAAATATATTAACAAAATAAAAAATTACCATGTTAATATGAAAACAGACACTCTAAATCTTCTGTGAATATGATTCAACATATTTATATGACTCAGGGACACTGTACCAGGTGTAAACGGACTTGATTCTAGGCTGAATTTTACCCCTTAGAACAGGGTGAGTGGAGAAGTTAGTAATAGGCCTGTGCCTCAGTTTTTTAGCTGTAAAGTGAAGGACTTGGGATTGATGGTTTCTAAAGTCATTTTCAGCTATATGATTATATATGATTCTTAGTCAAGAGGGTGAGAAAATCTATGTGACTGGATTGAATTGCCTTTGTCCTTGGTCCTGAGCAGCTTGAGACTTTAAGGCTGATTCATTACAGCCAGGAAGGAACATTTCCATTTCGATTTTTGAGGTAATCACGGCCAGGTTTAACCCTTTCAGACTAAGTGTTAATTTCCTTATTTTTCCCACACCTCCATAGCTGTTAGTCCAGGACTTTCCTGTAATTAGATGTCAGTCTTTGATTAATTCTGTATTTGCTTCAGGAATTGCCTACTTTTAGCACTTAGACCATTTTTAATGCATGTGCTTCCGGCCCTATGTATATTTACTCTTATGTTTTATGCCCTTTTACTTGCACCTAAGCAGCACTTTTTTTAGCTGATAATTCTCTTTAAGAGCCCAAGCTTCCCCTTTAAGATTCAACAGTTCTGTCCCAATAATATTCAGAATGATGCACTTCTAGTTCTTTCTATCTGTTTTAAAACAGAATCATTTTATGTTAAATAAAGAAAATTATATTGTTGTTATACATTTTTGTTCCAAAACAATGCTTTAATTTTCCCTAAAATAATATTAATTAGAATTTCTATCATAAAATACATTATAAAGTTTTAATTATTAGATAGGCAACATAGGCATGTTCCCTTTACATAACTTAGAGATTATATTTACCTCATAACTAAAAGTTATAGTATCTAAATTGAAAATTTCAAATGGCTTACTTAGACGGTAATTTATTAATGTGCTTTACCACTCAAACACACAGGATATATGAATTATTTTAAGCAGTAAAAGGGATATGCAAATGACAAAGAATACTTTATCTCTTTCTTCTTTTTTCTCTTTTTTTATTCTATAAGTTGTCTCCAGACTAAAGGGGGAACAGAGGGATGCGATAGTAAATCTTTATTGTATAAAAACTTAAATAGAAAATAATTTTCCTAAGTAGAATCTTTGAATTCTGCACTTTCATTTAAAATTATATATTTTTTAAACCCTACATTATATGTCCTCCATAATGTTTAAGGCAGAGTCCCAAGGTATTGGCACTAGAAAAGAACTCAAGTAGCAAGTAAAGGATAAGAAATCAACTGTCAGGAATGCTTAAATAAATAAAACCATATCACAAGTATATAAACACCAATTATTGCCAGGACAGAAGAATATGGGACAGACTGTGCCAATATATTTCTGCTTTCTACACACCTTCTGAAGAAGCAGCTCTAGGTTTTTGGTGTTTTTTGGTGTTATTACCTTACAAGCTAATCTGAGGAAGTGTAAAGGTACAAAGAAAAATAAATTTAACATTATGAGAGACTGCTTCAGAGTCTCTCAATGAAAACCTTTGATGATGATCTTAAATATCACATACCTCAACCATTAATTCTATAAAAATTATCCCAAATTTGAGTGCTTTTGTAGAGTACATTCAATAATTCTAAATATTACTATTTGCTATATAAGAAATTGAAGGTAAATTATAAACTTCCCTGGATAGCATTTTAAAGTGATATAAACAATCAAAATCACCTTTATGCAAATTATCAGTTGCATAGTGTAATTTTTAAGAATTTTCTCCTAAAGACATCTTTTTTTATTGATTTTAGAGAAAAGAGGAGAGAGATAGAGAGAGAGAGAGAGAGAGAGAGAGAGAGAGATCAATTGCCTCCAGTACTAGTACACGCCACAACCAGGAATGGAACCTGCAACCTGAGCATGTGCCATGTCAGAGCAGCCAGAGCAAGCTTGAGCAATGGTGCTTTGAGTCCATTCATTCTTCTGAATTCTGCTTGACTATGCCAACTGTCAGGGCAGGTTCCTTCTCAAACTCTGCCCATTACACTAACTGTCAGGACCAAATCCCTCTGCCAGGAGCTGGACCTTCTTGGATGTCGAGTGGTAGACTGAAAAGCCATGAGAAGTTGTGGGTGTAAAAGAATTGGGGGGGGGGGCGGGTAACAGAACAGCCAAGGGACTTTGGTGCATGCATTTAAGCATAACCAATGGACACAAAACACTGGGGGATAGGGGAGGCTGGGGGAAGGGCAGGGGGAAAAAGAGATATATGTACTAATCTTTGTAAAACTTTAAGTAATAATAATAATAATAATAATAATAATAATAATAATAATGAAAGCCTAAAGCTAATGGCTGTATAGCGATCAGAAAAAAACAAGTCTTTCACAGCAAAGTCCCATTTAGGCAGCTGCACACCAGCTGATAACCAAATACATCTTTCCTATTAAGCAGTAGTAGTTTTTGTACCCACAGCCATTATCTCAGCAGCTGCACACTGCTCCTGGACTCACTGTCTTACATAGCAGTGGCACCTGAGTTCTCTACTCTTGCCTCTCTGGCCTCTCCCCTCTCTCCACCCTTTCCTGCACTTCTCTCTTGCAGCAGCAGCAGCAGCATCTGAGCTCTCCTAGGCAGCCTCAGCAGCTTCTCAAGCCTCATATAGTACCTTCTTCCTCTGTGCCTGCCTTTTCCCCCCCAGCACACTGGCTGGTCCGTATCATATTACTAGTATACCACTTAGACAAAAGAGGCCAGTTGCCAACAGTGACATCTATCATTTGGGTACAGAAGGGCACAGTGTACCATGAGATTGCTGTGGCCTTGCAGCTGTGTAGTCTGTGGACATTCTGACTAAGATTCCCATGTTCAGAGTGGCCTTGGCCATCCAGCGTATTAAGAACAAGATGTTTCACACTCTGAGTTGCCTTGACTGTCTGGCATGGTTCCCACATGCCCTGACAGAGAATGAGACCTGCCACCTTTCTGTGTACAAGACAATGCTCCAATCAACTGAGACCCACCAGCCAGGGCATGTAGTATAATTAGTTAATAGTGTGTGATATATTAAATTTATATGTAGAGTTCGATTTTTATTTTATATGAAGTCTATTACACATTAAATCATCTAAACTAATAAAAGCGAAATATTAAACTTAACCGTTTCTCCGAGACAGGGTAAGCCACGCTCACCAGCCAATCAGAGTGGCTGTATGCAAATTAGCCCAGCCAACATGGCGGCCGCCACTCACGGACCTGAGTAAACGTTTAGGCAGCGTCCGTTGCAGCAGGAGCGAAAGCGATACTGTTTTCGGCCCTTGGCGGGCAGGCTCTGAAACATGTTTCAATAATGTATCAATCGTAGAATCCTCGGGAGCTGAAGGGAACAGCAGACCTAGCCTGAGTCTAAAACTATAACATTGTTGCAGTATAGACTCTGCGAGGTGAGGCAGAGAGAGGCTTTGTTACATGTGTAGGCCGGCTTAAAGGAACAGTGTATCAATTATAGGAGAAAAACCCCAGAAATCT
>PVJC01042045.1:0-15094 GCA_004026665.1 Murina feae
GAGCTGAGCTGAGGGGCTCAGCTTCACTTTCTCTCCTGCCGCAATGGAAAGGGCTGTTTACTCAGGTCCGGGAGTGGCGGCCGCCATGTTGGCTGGGCTAATTTGCATACAGCCGCTCTGATTGGCTGGTGGGCGTGGCTTACCCTGTCTCGGAGAAACGGTTAATTTTAATATTTCGCTTTTATTAGTTTAGATGATGCTCTTTCAAATACATGTGACGTGATTATTCTAGTTTATTGTATACTAGGGCAAAGGACATCAAGGTAACACAAATGTTATATAATCATTTTAGAGAACTTGATTCAGAAATATCAATAAATAACCAAGAATGGGACATTTCTAGCTACTAAAATGCAGTGGCCATTTCTTACTGGATTCTTCATCTTTCTATGCCCTGACCAGGAATCAAACCGTGACCTCCTGGTTCATAGGTGGAAATAACACTATCTTGTGTTAAGTGCTGTTTTAACCACCATTCTATGTTTAATTTATACAATTTAAAATGAACACAGAATCCAAATATTAAATGTTTTCCAACATATAGTTCATCCTGAAATTTTAAAGGAACACAAATGGCTTTTCTTATGTACTAACATTTGTTTTTAAAATTTTATATTTCTACTAAAATGTTATATGACTGTCATTTGTATCTAGATTCTTATTTTCAAATGTGAAAATATTAAATAATAAAAGAATATTTCAGCCTGGCCGGCATGGCTCAATGGTTGAGCTTCGACCTATGAATCAGGAGGCCATGGTTTGATTCCCAGACATGTGCCCTGACCAGGAATCGAATCATAACATCCTGATTCATAAGTCCATGGTCAACCAATTCCTAGTGTTGGGCATGTAAGATGCAGCTGATCAATGATTCTCTCTCATCATTGATGTTTCTATCTCTCTCCCTCTCCCTTTCTCTCTGAAATCAATAAAGACATATTTTTTTAAAAAAGAATATTTCAGTTTTTGCCTTTCTTTGATGATATCAAGGATAAGAGAATAAATTTTTACTGTAAGTACAATGTGTGAAGAAATGTTTTCAACCTCAATGCTCTACTCACTCAGCTTGACATTCTTTGTGAAGTGGGCAGAAAATTAAATTGCTTCAAATTAGAGGGGAAAATCCCACACTATGAAAAATAACATGTTGAAGTCATGCTTCCACTGAGGTATATGTGAATTTTACCACATGAGTTTCATTGACAATAATGGGAATTGTGAAACTGCCCTTCTTAATGTGCTGCCAATCACTACCCTTAATATCCTCATAATGTAAAACTTTTCCTAGTATTTTATGTTGGTTTTATAGTATGACATTGTGTTTATGTATTTGTGTGAACAGCTGGATAATGTAATTAATTTCTTTAGTTTTAATTTTTAAGCTGTTCTTGCCTATCTCCACCCCAGACTAATATTCAGCCTTCCAGATCTTGACTCCTTTTAAGTGTCCTGAACTTTAAAATAAAAACAAAATTGGAACCTATAAGCCATTTTTTCAGTATCCAGATTTTTTAACAGCAAACATTTTTGAGGCCACTCCATCGGGCTCCTTGGGAAATAAGATAAATCAGATGCTCTGACTCTAAAAACTAATGGTCAGGAACAGAAGGTAAGAAATGAAAGGGCAAGTCTAGGCAATGACTAAGTCAAATTATTGCTGTAGGTGCTTTGCACTTAAGGTAGAAGCTGAATTCTTAAGGTTTGATAAGATTAGAGAGCTTAGATTTCACCTCCAACTTGCTCTCCGGTGGGAGGAAGATGAGAGAGGAAGGGAAGCACAATGTGAGTGGAAATCATGCATATAAAGCAAGCAACAAGACTGAGTGGCATGTGGCAGACACTCCGTGAATGCGGATTGCCCTGGGAATTCAGGCAGAAGGAGAAATCGCCTTGAACTAGGGCTCAGGGTAATTTCATTAAGGCATCCTGAGTTAGAGTCTGAAAATATGAGGAAATAACTTTCAGGCCAGAAAGCAGCATGACAAGGAATCAAGGCAGGAAAGCAAGGGGAGTTCAAGAACAGACCTCCGAGAGGAGCTAAGAAATGGACAGAGGGATTTTTGGCTGTCACAGTGACTGAGAGTGCTGCTTGCATTTGCTGTGCTGAAGCCAAACAGTCTAATGGTTCTGTAATCAGTGCCACACAACAAAGTATTGTCCTCCACAATGCCAAAAGTACTCCAGCTGAGAAAAAAAAGAACAACACACACACACAAAACAACAACAACAAAAACCCTGGAGGATAGGGCTTATGGGAAAAAAAAAAGCGATGAGAAATGAAGTTGGAAAAGTGGACTCCAATATCACACTGCACACAAATGCCATGCAGATAACTATGTCTCATTGAACATTTTGGAATTGAGGAATGATAAGATAAATCTTTGAAAGTATTAAGAATAAGGAATATTAATGATTCAACAGGATGTATTTGGCATTTATTGGCAAGCCTGGGAAAAACCAGGCACGTAGTGACAAGTCGGGAGGAGTTTACAGGCGGCCAGCAGGAGCAGGAGGGAGATGATGGCATTGTCAGTTTCTCCACTGAGCGAAGCTGAGGCCACAGTATCTTATTCATATTCTTTTCCTCTAAAGGACTCCTCTTCACCCTCACCCCCACCCTTGGATATTATTAACCAGTGAAATGTTCAAGTTTTTCTGAGGGTGGCCAGGGAAGGGGAGGAAAGTTCTATCTAATCTTTCAAAGCCAGAATTTCTTCTAGCCTACTCTTTGGTCTGTCACTATAACACTGCCTTAAGGGAGAGAGTAAGGAAGCAAGTGTCAGAAATGATGTCTCAGCAGCATACCTCACCCTGATTAGCTGTGAAAAAGTAGGCACAGGAGCTGTTCTCTGGGGCTACACACCTGAGGTTGTCTGTCACCCTTGACACTTCATGACTAAGAGCCACTCGCCCAGAAATACTTAGAAAAGATAGAGTGAGTCACACACACACACACACACACACACACACTCATACATACACCTGTACATACACTCTTGTACATTTTTTTCTTATAGAACAAAATAAGCAATGTGGCCAATTAATGACTCCTAAAACATTTATAGACCTTGTATTTCTTCTTTTGATTTATTTTTAACTAAACATTCAAATAGCTTCAGACAATTTCTTGTTTACTTTAAAACAAGAGCTGGGGGTGGTGGACACACCTGGCCACACTGGCCAGCTCGGCACCCACGGCACTGATGGAATCAGGCCCTAAGCCATTGGTGTCCTCGACAATGCCCTTGTGTGACTCCTTGGACGGGTATCTATAAATATCGTTTTATGTGTGCTGTGTTAAACACACCCAGCGATTAATGGCTCTCCAGCTATGTAAACCATGTTCCAAGGTTAATTATATGTTGCTTCCAAAATGATTTGCTGTTCTCCTTTTTTATTCTGTACATTTTTAGGTTCCCACTTATTTTTACATGTCATTTTGTGGAATTCTGAAAAGTCTCTACTAATTATATTCCTTCTCACTTAACGTAAGGTTGTTTTACATCAAAAGTTGCAAACTCAGCCCTGGCCAGTGTGGCTCAGTTGATTGAACATCGTCCCATGCACAGAGAGGTTGTCAGGTTGAGTCTTGGTCAGGACTCATGCTGGGGTTGCAGGCTCAAATACCAATAGGGAGCATGCAGGAGACAGCCAAACGAGGCTCTCTCACATCTCCCTCTCTCCCTCCCATTTTCCCTCTCTCCCTCACTTCCTTTTTCCTTCCTTTTTTCTCTACCTTTTCCCCTCCCACCCTCCTTCCCTCCTTCTCCCTTCCTCTCTCTGTAAAATCAATAAAAACACATGTGCTGCCTGCCTTGAACCCACCCACTGCGAGCTTGAGATCTCAGACCATATGCTTCCTTCAATTATTTAATTGTTAATGTGGATGGGTGGGTGGGTGTTTCCTCATTGCACAATCTATGGGGGATTCTCTGGTTGGTTATAAGTAGTGTCTTCTGATGCTAGAACTTTCTCTTTAGATGCTAGAAAAGAGTCATGGTGCTACAGTCTCTGTTTCATTAGGAAGAAAGTAGACATCAGTGTCTATGGTACTTTTTCCCACAAACTGGGCCTTCTTCTTGATTCTTAATGGCCTCCCTGGTTGTCAGTTATCCAAGGAAAAAGAATAAGAGGTGGAAACAGAAAGACCTTTCTTGGGTATCAACTGACTTCCAACTTGCTGATAGTTTACACAAACCCATAACAATGGCCAAAATGCCAGAAAGAAATTTACAGCCGTGGCAGAGCATAGTAACCATAAATCTTGAGAGCATGCATTATTTTCTGATAAGCTTACTCTTGAAGCACAATGATATATCCCCTAATTAATTTTAATCCCATATCTAGCCATTTGTTAAACCCACTAAGAAATTAGTTTGATTTTACCTTGTCTTCCATGAAACAGCAGGTCTAACTAGGTGTAAGAAAATCTTCCACAGGTTAATTACATGTGGAATAGACTTTTCTATGGCCCACTTTGTCAGGGTTGCCTGTTAGATACTCATTTATTTATACAGGTCATTTATTAGTTTACAAACTATTATAAAGAGTACATTCATTCTTTACATAAAGAAAAAGTAAACAAAACCCAACCAATCATTCTTTCTCGGTATTCAAAATAATCTCTGACTTGGATAAATGATGATGAAAATCAGAGAGCTATTTCCTGAAGAATAAAATAAATAGGATTGTGCCCACATGTTGCTGCAACAAATAAAGGAAATATATATTAAATCCCATGTCTGCAATATACTCATATCTCTCTCACAAATTTCACACTAATTCCCCGAACAACTTTTAAATGTATTTTATTAACAAAGGAGAACAAAACATGTAACAGAGAAGTTACATAAATTCAACATTTTCACATAATGGGAAAAAGAGTCAGGATTCAAATGTAAGTCTCCCTGGTGTTACAGAACATTTTTCAATCCCAAAATATCTGCAAAATTCCCTATTCCCTCATTAACCAGTTTTCTGCTTTCCCAAATTGGTTTGATTTACTTTGTTTTCCATGAAATTGCTAGTGGTAATGCCATGTGAGGTGCTCTTATATCACAGCAGGTCCTTGAATAACATGGTTTCTTTCAACACCAATTCCTCATTATGTTGATGAAAAAAAAATTAATGTCCAGCTGGGGGCACTGTCTGGTGGAGTTTGCACCTTCTCTCCGTGGCTGTGTGGTTTCCTCAGGGCACTCAGTTACCTTCCACATCACAAAGATGTGCATGGGAGGTGACATGGCGTGTCTACACAGTCCTTAGTCTGAGCGGGTGAGGGTGTGGATGCAAGGGGCCCCACGAAGGAATGGTATCCTGTCCAGGGTGAGTACCCTCCTTGTGCCCTGAAATGGAGAGGACCCTGAACTGGAATAAGCAGATTGGAAAAGAATGATCTTCCTTGTTTTTTAAAATATTTGTTAAATGTATGTATAGTTCACGTTGATTTTTAAGTGATTAATATGTGATGGCCAGAGGAAGGAGGTGTGGAAAATGAGTGGAGTTGGGCAAGGGGGTGGGAGGATGGGGACATCTGTCAACAATAAAAATAAAGTTTAAACAAGTGTTTTGTGTCTTTGTTTAGAAGTTTGATGAGTGACCAGAACTATGCCTTAGGAACTTAACCCTAGCTTACATCCACTAGCCAAGGGTAAACTTGGTTTTGTGACAGATTTAACTCAGTCACAGTTTCCAAGATTCTGTCTACCATGCTAAGGGGGGACTTGCTGTGCTTTATCGTCATATGTTGGTCAGTAAGAAGGAAAGAGGTTCTGACTGTGCTCACTCAACTGAAGGTTGACTACAGACACAGAGACAGAACACCTCAGGCCTAGATATTAAAGAGACTTTCCTCCCCTCCCCCCAAGGATAGAATAATGAGGTCTCTTGAGAAAAGCAATTCCATAAAGAAGAGAATCAGGAATATATAGAAGCCCGCCAGGATCATTAAGACCTTGGGACTCAGAGAATATTTATCGGCTCATTTTAGGAGGAGGCACAAGTAAGCAGAGTTCAGTGGGTCAGAGGTTCACCCAGGGAATGGGTTATACAAATAAGCTCGAGGTGGAATATGAATGCAAAGAAATGAGGTAGAAGTTCTAAATACACATTTAAGTCAACTACTCTTTCTTTAAAAATAATTTGTGACTATCTCATCATCTGCCTTCATTCCCTCAGATAATTTCTGTACAGCAAAGTGAATTAAAAAACATACAAATATCTAAAGGAAACTTTGCTTTCTATCTTAATTAAGAAAATGAAATAAATTCTCATGTTTTTCAAAATTGTTACTCATCCCTCATCTGCAAATACTAGCCTTCTGTTTTAATTTTGTAAACAGCCTCATCTAAAAGTAAAGATTAAATTGTATTTTATTCTTGTTACACTTCCTTCCCTAAAATATGGACATAAAATAGAGTATTTGGTTTTAACAATTCTTTAATGAGGGTTAAAATAACAATTAGTTAAGCAGTTTGTTTTCTATACTAGGTGCTAATTAATATAGTTCTACACTAAAAGTAAACACACTCAAAGAATCCAGGAATTATAATTCAGTATGGCTTATTTGATGATATATCAAAAGGAACTCATTATCTAACACTCAGTACATCTACAGGTGTTTGGAAGATTGCTTCATAATATCCTCTGTGCTTTTCCAATCTTCAAAGATTAAATTATATTTAAAATAGTTTGTGTTATGAATGTTACTTATGTCTTTCTGCCTTCTGGTTTGAGTAGGAATTCTAAGAAGTAAATAAAGCACCATGACATCTACACATACACTTCTTTTTGGCCAGGTGGCATGCAAGAGAGAAAATGGAACAAGATACTTAGGCTCAGCCAGTGTTGCTCAGTGGTTAAGCATCAATCTATGAACCAGGAGGTCACAGTTTGATTCCCCAACAGGACACATACCTGGGTTGTGGGCTCAATCCCCAGTAGGGAGAGTAGGGGGGTGATGGGCATACAGGAGGCATCTAATCAGTGATTCTCTCTCACCACTGATATTTCTATCTCTCTCCATTCCTCTCTCTAAAATCAATAACAATAATAAAATTTTTAAAGAGTCTACTTAGGAACAAAATACATTCAAATATCATTGTGAAGTTTGTATTTCTTCTAAAAACCCAAGCATAAGATATAACTCATGCATTAATGAGGAAGGTAAATTTTTATGGTTCAATTTCAAGAAACAAACTGTGAAGAACACAGGCTCATATATAAACCAAGGTTATAAATTCTGAAGAGGAGGTTGTGCCAGTTAATTCACTACTGTACCCAGGCTTACCACCATGTAGGGATTTGTGAGATGCAAAGAGAAACCAGAGCATAATCATGAATCTGCCTTTGTAGAGCCAACATACATCTGCATTTGGAATGCAATTATTTCTCCTGACACCACTATTTTGATTAAATATTTTTAAATGAATAAAACACTGAGTATATATATAGTTTTACTAAATACCAACTTAAATCATATTCTAATCTCTAGACTCTAAATCTTGAAAAAAAATTATTTCAATTATTTTCTTTAAAATGGCACCTATAACACATATTTAATTTCCCCTAAATGGTAATTTCAAGAAAGATCTCTTTCCAAATATAATGTCTGCTTATTTTATAGAATAGAAGCTTGAGTCTCTCAGCCTAATATTTACTATATGGAGCAAAGAAGCATCGGGCATGGTTATTCCACTGTTGACCTTCTTGTCCAGCCATGCTGAACAAGATTCAAGTTTCTAGAACATGGTTCTGACATGAACAAGAAAGTTAACAAATATCTGTGAATTGTGTAGTATGTGTTATGGGAAACCTTGCCAAGCATGAAGGCTGCTCATTCATCTGGTTTCCAAAGCATATCATGGGGGTGCTGGAAGAAGAGAAAAAGCAAGAAAATGAAAAGCTATTTTAAAAAATGACAAAGCACTTCCCTAACTGGTTGAAGGAAACAGACATACAAGACTAGACTAGAAAATGGAGAGTCCCAAACAAGAGGGACCCAAAAAGGCCCACACCAAAACACATCATAGTTAAAATGCAAAAGATTACAGACAAAGATAGAATCTTAACAGCAGCAAGAGAAAAGCAATTATTTATACACAAGGGAGCTTCCATGAGACTGTCAGCTGATTTTTTTTTCAACAGAAACTTTGCAGGTAAGAAGGGATTGGCAAGAAATATTCAAATTGATGAAAAGCAAGAAACTACATTTGAGGTTACTCCACCTAGCAAATTTATCATTTAGAATCAAAAGACATATAAAGAGCTTTCCAGACAAGGAAGAGCTAAAGGACTTCATCAACACTAAACCAGTATTACATGAAATGTTAAAGGGTTTTCTTTAAGAAGAAGAAAACAAACTATAAAATCTAATCTAATAAAATAGTAATATGCAAATCGGTATCGCTCTGCTACACCTAAGCCACACCCACCAGCCAATTGCCACACCCACAAGCCAATCAGAGTGACTACATGCAAATTAACCCAGCCAAGATGGCAGCTGGCAGCCACAGAGCTGGAACAAGCAGAAGGCTTGCCCCGGCGATGGAGGAAGGTAAGGTTCCCACCTGCCTTGGCCAGTTGTGGCCTCCACTCAAGGCAACAAAGTTTCAATTATAGAAGATAATTGAAGATATAGAAGGCTGGCTAGGCACCCCAGTAGGGACCCAAAACCTGAAGGGGCTGTGGACAGCCTGAAAACGGCCCTCAGCCTGTCACCCAGGCTGGCCACACCCCAATGGGGTGAGGATCTACACTGGGGGGCTTGGCCAGCCTGCAAACAGCCATCACCCTCTCCCAGGCTGACCTGGCACACTAGCAGGTGGACATCCCCAGAGGAGTCCCAGACTGCGAGAGGGCACAGGCTGGGCTGAGGGACCTCCCAAGTGCACAAATTTTTGTGCACCAGGCCCCTAGTCCTATATAACAAAAGGATAATATGCAAATTGACCCTAACAGCAGAACCACTGGGAATGACTGCTCACTATGACACACACTGACCACTAGGGGGCAGACACTCAATGCAGCAGCTACCCCTGGTGGTCAGTGTACTCCCACAGGGGGAGCTCTGCTCAGCCACAAGCCAAGCTGAAGGCTGCCAGCACAGTGGTGGTGGTGGGAGCCTCTCCTGCCTCCTCAGCAGCGCTAAGGATGTCTGACTACAGCTTAGGCCTGCTCTCCACTGGCACGTGACATCCCCTGAGGGCCCCCAGGCTGCCAGAAGGATGTCTGACTGCCAGCTTAGGTCTGATCTTCCAGGGAGTGGGCCTAAGCCAGCAGGTGGACATCTCCGGAGGGGTCCCAGATTGCAAGAGGGCACAGGCCGGGCCGAGGGACTCCTCCCCCAACTGAGTGCACAAATGTTTGTGCACTGGGCCTCTAGTAGGAACAATAAAATGGAAATAAATACATATCTATCAACAAATGAATCTTTAAAAAACACAAAACAGACAAAGAGGCAGAACAGAAAAAGACTCATAGATACAGAGAACATTTTGATGGTTGACAGATGGGAGGGAAGTTGGGGGAATGGGTGAAAAAGGCTTGAGATTAAGAAATACAAATTGGTTGTTGCAGAATAGTGATGGGGATGTAAAGTACAGCATAGGGAATATAGTCAATAATATTCTAATAACTATGTATGGTTTCTAAGTGGGTCCTAGATTTATTGGGATGATCACTTAAGTTATATAATACCTAATCACTGGTGTGTACACCTGACACTAATATGACATTAAACTATAATTGAAAAATAATTTAAAATAATTTAAATTAAAAAAAAAACATAAAAAGCACTTTAAAAAATCTTTTCTGGATGTCTCAATTTCTAAATATATCTATCAACCCCGTGTAACTATCCTACACTTGATTATTGCCTTTATCTTTGGCACACATTACTCAAATGGACTTACATAATATGATTCCACTTAAGGCTGAATGAGTGAATACATTATTATCAAGTGGATACACAGGAATCCTACCAACTAGTGTAAGATGTTCCAGGAGGGCATCAGGAAATCATGCAGTTTCTATAGTCAATTCCGATGACAGCTGGTACTGCTTATATCTATGTTGTGATATTCTGGGTACTAAGTTAAACATTTGATTATTTGCTGCTGCCACACATCCAAAACTTTTCCTGGAGAAAGGAAGCTGTCTATGGATACCTTTGATTGATGGTGGGCTGTTATTCTATAAAGTCTTTTCAGTTTAATAAAACCTTGCCAAGTATGACAGCTGCTCATTTGGTTTCCAAAACACATACCTAACCTTCTTTGAGCAAAATGAAAGCTAGACTTTCCAGGTATTCATTATGTAGAACAATCCAGAATCTCAGCAATTCAACTTCTAATTCTTTAAGTTAGGGAACATTATCTAGGAGTCATGCATTATCAGAGGCACTCCAACATTTATTATTGGATGAAAATGGATTGCATTTGTTTAGCCATTCAGAATCTGACCACACAGAGCTGCATTCTAATAAGATAACTTCATTTGTTTCCAATAGTTACTAAGAGAAAAAAAAATCAGTTTCAAATCTAGAGACATATTTGCTACATTTTTCAGTATTTGATACCTAAGTAGGTAAAATAAATATGTCTCTATATAATTCAGTATCATATAGGTAAATGCATAATATAGGCTTAATTTCATCTGATCACACAAAAATTATCTCTAGGGATTTAGTATAGTATTATATTAACAATGTGACTTCTGTCTTGGTATTCTTTTTAATCTTCTGCCCCTTCCTCTAATTTAGATAGGATGTCCCAAGTAGAGACCAACATATCAGGAATAAAAAGAAATAAGGCTTAACTATTAGATTTTGAGTTTCAAAATCCAATATATTTGAAAGAATGTAGAATGAGTATAAGTTGTTATTCTTTCCACCTCAGATCCATCTTTAGGGCAAAATTCTATCAGCTAGGAAGACTTAAAAAAAATGAGTGGCCAAAGAAATAAGAGTCTAGATGTATGTGACATCAGGGAGAAAGGGTATTTGCTTCACTGATGCCCACAAACAAGCTCCAGTGTTGGGAAAAGAGGACAGAAACTTTAGATGAATTGGAGCTCTTGAAAAGCAGGATTTGACTAGGCTTGTGGGTTGGGAGCAGTTCACACAGCTTTCCTTAGCCTACAGCAGTGCAAGAGAAGCAGAATTTATGCAGTGGAAAAAAAATGCACAGGGAGCCAGCAGGTTTAATGTGTCCTTAGAATGGAGGCTGCAATGGCAACCTGCAAGGACCAGTGACCAGAGACTAAAAGGAGAAAATAAAAAAATAAACATAAAAGCACTTTAAAAATCTTTTCTGGAGGTCTTAATTTCTAAGTATCCATATCTATCCTACACCAGATTATTGCCTTTATCTTTAGAACACATTCGTCAAATGGACTTACATAATATGATTCCACTTAAAGCTGAATGAGCGAATACATTATCAAGTTGCCAGCAGGATAGTTGATGACACTAAGGGCACATGGCCCTCACCCTGGCATTTGGTAAGCACAGTCCTGGAGGAGAGTTGGTTAGAGCTAATTGAGATTTTCTGCCACTTGATAGAACTGAGGCTCAGAATACAAAGAAGTCAGTGAGAGAAAAATACAAAAAACTGGGTTTCTTGGGTTCTTGGATATCTGAGTGTATACACAGATTTCTCTCTGACACACGTCTGTGAATAACAGATAGGGCAACTCTTATTAATCAAATCTTTTATTCTAATTATTGTATTTATATAATACACCTAATTATTTTTTAGCTACTACTCTCCATTTCTTAGCTCAATTATTGTGTTATAATTATTTTATTTATACATTATACTTCATTCTTAAATCATGGTCCATGTTAAAATCAATTATGAAAATATTTGTCTCTTTTGTCCCCTGGATCCTTTCTACTTTTTTTTCTTGCATGCCTCTTATGCTTGTCAACATTGATGATGGCCAATTTTTACTGAAAATAATGTATTCTTTTTCTATATGATAGCAGCAGTAGTTTATCAACCTCAAAAAGATAATAAAGTTTTATGGTCTTCCCTTCTCTGACTTTTGTGTGTCTCTTTAATTTGGTTCTGGGCACTATAATTCTCAAGTGTGTACTCATTTTGTAATTGATTATAGTCAACATTTCAGCCTTCTCACTCTAGTCTTAGATCAGTTCCCTAACATTTTCTTCTGATTAGACCAGGTATCACATGGCAGCAGAGTCTAACTTCTGGGTGTGAATTTTCTTTAATAAACTGTACAGTGTATTAATAGTTTGGGAAAACACATCCATTGCCCAAATAGTCAAACAAATAGACATTGGAAAGGGGAAATGGAAAAGGGCATAGAGGATGAGCTCCACGAGGCTGTGCCCAGTAGTTAGGTGTGCAGAAGGAAGTAAAGGTCATTTTGGAGTTTAGATACCTTTGAATTGTTTATTTTTTATTAAGTATATTTTTTATTGATTTTAGAGAAGAAGGGAGAGGGAGAGAGAAATAGAAACATTAATGATGTTTCATTGGTAGGCTGCATCCTGCACACCCCATACTGGGGATTGAGCCCAGGCATATGCCCTGACCAGGAATCAAACCATGATTTCCTGGTTCATAGGTTGATGCTCAATCACTGAGCCACTCTGGCCAGTGATTATTATCATGATTATTATTATACTAGGGGCCTGGTGCACAAAAATTTGTGCACTCGGGAGGTCCCTCAGCCCGGCCTGTGCCCTTTCGTAGTCTGGGACCCCTCTGGGGATGTCCACCTGCTGGCATGCCTGGTCAGCCTGTGTGAGGGGCTGATGGCTGTTTGCAGGCTGGCCAAGCTCCCCAGTGTGGACCCTCACCCCACTGGGGTGTGGTCAGCCTGGGTGACTAGTTGAGTGCCATTTTCAGGCTTCCCACAGCCCCTTCAGGTTTTGGGTCCCTACTGGGGCACCTGGCCAGCCTGGATGAGGGGCTGATGGCTGTTTGCAGGCTGGCCAAGTCCCCCAGTGGGATCCCACACCCCATTGGGGTGTGGCCAGCTTGGGTGTGGGACTGAAGGCTGTTTTCAGGCTTTCAGGCTGCCCACACCTCCCATTGACCCAATGTCTCAGCAAGGCTGGCTGGAAGCAGGTTTCTGGGGTTTATTTATCTTCCATAATTGATACACTGTTCCTTTAAGCTGAGGGCTAGGCAGGTAATAAAGTTTCCTGTCTGCTTCAGCTCTGTGGCTTCTATGATTGAAAGAATGTTGCAAATATGTTGCCTGAACCAGGAGAAGCCCAGCCAGCCAGCAGACAGTTTACTCCTGGTGCAAAGGAAGCCTGTTTACTCTAGCTCCGTGATTGCCAGCCTCCATCTTGGCTGGGTTAATTTGCATACAGCTGCTCTGATTGGCTGGTGGGCGTGGCTTAGGCATCCCATGGAAACAGTCAATTTTAATATTACTCTTTTATTAGATTAGACTAGAGGCCCAGTGCATGAATTTGTGCATGGGTGGGGTCCGGCCACCTGCCCTAATGGGGGCTGATTTGGGGCCAGGCTGGTGGTGGGGGTGGGTATGAGAGGTTGGCTGGCTGGACCCATCCTGATTGGGATGGGGGGCTGATTGGGGGCTGGGCCAGCCAGAAGGAGGGGTAGTGGGGGGTGGCAGTAGCCCTCCCCCTTATCAGGGTAGGGGGGCGACCAGGGGTGGGGCTGGACAGGGGGAGGTGCCACAGGCAGTTGCCTGGTTAGCCTGCCTCTGATCAGGTTGGGGAGGCTAATCAGGGGCCAGGCCAGTCAGGGGAAGGGGCCACACAAGGTTGCAGGGGCCAACTGGGGGCCCTGTCATGCTGATTGGCAACCACAGTGTGCATCATAGCAACTGGTTGTTCTGATCATTCCATTGTTTCAATCACTTGGCTTTTATATATATACTAGGGGCCTGGTGCACAAAAATTTGTGCACTTGGGGGGTCCCTCAGCCCAGCCTGTACCCGCACAACCTGCCACCTGCCACTTGCATGTCTCACCCCACCCACCCCACACACATCACCCATCACCCCTCTGATCGCTCCCCACCCCCACACCACCCGACACCCCTCTGATCGCTCCCCACCCCCACACCACCCGTCACCCCTCTGATCGCTCCCCACCCCCACACCAACCACCAACTACCATCTCCCTCCTGCCCACCCCCCATCCCGCTCACCCTGCCGCTGGCACTGCACTGGCCTCCAGGGCTGCTTTTGCCTGAGCTAATTTGCATACAGCCATTCTGATTGGCTGGTGGGCATGGCTTACCCCCGTCCCGGAGAAATGGTTAATTTTAATATTACTCTTTTATTAGTTAAGATATAGACTAGAAGCCCAGCACAAAAATTTCTGCACTTTGGGGAAGGGGTCCCCTCAGCCTGGCCTGTGCCCTCTCACAGTCTGGCAGCCCTCAGGGCATTTCTTGCTGACAACTTCGGCCCGCTCCCTTAAGCTGCAGTCTGGCCTCCCTCTGTGGAAGGCAACCAGGCTGGCAATCAGGGGATGGCACTGCCCTCATCACCCCACTGCTGCCATGCTACAGGCCTCCCTCTGTGGGAGACAAAGGGATGGGCCCATAGCCCCCTGCCACTGGTTGCTGTCCCCTCCCTCTGCCTGCTGGCACACACTTTAGCTGGCCTGGTGCCAACTGCTGGCCGGCCCCACCCCCCACCGACTGGTCATTCGGCTGTTTCGTCAATTTGCATATTACGCTTTTATTATATAAGATGTCCAATCTAAGTTTTGATTTGTTTTAAATTGTAGGAATGCACAATTAATTTTTAATTAGGTTCTTCATTTGTTGTAACCATAGTTATGTTGTGCTTTATGCTATTTCCTGCAATAAGAAAATTATTTTCTTACTATGTATCTGGTTACTTTTAAACTTTAAGAAACACGGGCTTTCTGAAATACATTGTAAACTAGAAGGAATGAGAAGGTAGACAGATTAAAATTTATTTTTATATTCTTCATATTAATTTTACAAAACCAGTGCTCTAACCACTGAGCTATGGAGCCCATATTAATTTTAATATTTGTAAGATAAGTTATTCATGTTTTCCCACAACAGAGTAGATGTGAATAGTTTCTACCATGCAAATATATTAAATTCCT
>PVJC01042046.1:0-15090 GCA_004026665.1 Murina feae
TTTTTTTTTTTTTTTTAATCTTCACCCAAGGATATTTTTCCACTGATTTTTAGAAAGAGTGGAAGAGAGAGGGACAGACAGAGAGAGATATCGATGTGAGAGAAACACACCCATTGGTTGCCTCCTGCATGCTCCCTGATCAGGGCCCTGGCCAGGGGGAGCCTGCAACAAGGTGCATGCCCTTGACCGGTTCGAACCTGGGGTCCTTTAGTACGCAGGCCAAAGCTCTATCCTCTGAGCCAAACCAGCTAGGGCCTAATTCACTGTTTAACCTGTTCCATTTTTCATTGACAACTGGCAGGGTATAATCCAATCAAATTTTGTTCAACACAATAGCCAACCAGATATTTACTATTTCTGTGAGCAGACTTGGCAAGCACCATTCAACTACTGATTTAAGTTCTACCCGCTAACTGACACTAACAAAGTGGGCCTCACTCATCACCCATTTTCTTGGAGCTTGGAACTCAGAGACTATGCTGCTTCCACATGACCATAAGTGGGACACTGGGCCTCTATGAACCTCAGTTTCCACATCTACCTGGCAGGAATTCTGGACATACCATGTCGCAGGGCTGTCATGAGCACAGCACACAAACCAGTAAGTACTTGACAAATGCAAACCACTATTAATATTACTTCTAGTAGCTGCTTGGTTACTGACCCTGGAGGGGTAAAAATGAAATAGTTTAAAGGTGAATGGATATAATCATCCTGAGTTCACTGGGAGAAAAGGGAACAGGACAAGCGAGGGAGATGGTGAAAGAGCTGGAGTGGAAGCTGCTAGGGAAACAAGGCAGGCCCAATTCACAGGGGAAAGGCAGCCACAGTTTCTACTCTGTTAAAGCTCAACAGCAGCCCCAGAGGACTCCCAAATGAATGGGCATGGCCGGGTGCCAAACGAAACAGGCAGCGCTACCACGCAGGCCCCCGGCCAGTGTGTGAACCACTGCTTTAAGTACAGGCAGCTTACCTGGCTCACTGGAGGCTGTTTCCCCATCTGTAAAAGAGAGTTATGGGGAGAATGAATCAAGGCCCTGCAGGAGCCCTAGCTGGTTTGGCTCAATGGACAGAGCATTGCCCTGTGGACTGAAGGGTCCCAGGTTCGATTCCGGTCAAAGGTACATGCCTGGGTTGCAGGTTTGATCCCCAATAGGGGGCATGTAGGAGGAGGCAGTCAATCGATGATTCCCTCTCATCACTGATATTTCTCTCTCTCTCTCTCCTTCTCCCTTCCTTTCTGAAATCAATAAAAATATAAAACAAACAAATTACCCTGCAGGAAGTGCTTGATAGTGCCATGTATTATTATTATTATTATTATTATTATTATTATTATTAGGTGCTTTACAGGTATCTGCTGTCAGTAACATGTCTGCTTGCCTACAAGCAGCTCAGAGAGAAATGAGGAGAGAAAAGATTCGGGAAAAGAGAAATGAAGGAAAGAATCAACTGAATGTTGACGGAAGAAACCAGAAGAAAAAGAAATGACTAGCAATCTCAGGTTGCCTTCCCTTCTTAACCAGAAGTTCCTGCTTCTGTAATGTAAGTCAGCTACTTGCTGACCCAGGCCCAGGCCCCAGTGGGTCTGTCCAAGCTGGCTTCCGACTCAGCCCTGGGCACCTAAACCCTGTCCTGCGGGGAGAGGGGTCCGCAGTGCAGCAGTGCAGCAGTGGCTCCTAGACCCTGAAGCACTTTGTTAGCAAAAAGTCCTTCATGCCTTCATCGACACATCCATTCAAGACATATTTATTGGGCCCCTGTGACATGCCAGGCTTCACAGCGGGGACTCAGTGATGAGAAGAGCAAACATGGCCCCACAGAGCTCATAAGGTGGCTACCAACTATGTTCCTAAGATCCCTGTCAAATTCCCTAGGAAGTGTTCTCTGATCCCCTTCTCTCTGCCCTGTCAGGCTGCCAGGTCACAGGAAATCCGAATCTTCATGGAAAACGTGAATGAGGCACGTGTGCTCATCAAACAACAGTCTGAGAGGTGACACAGGAAAGGAAGACATAAGAAAGAAGACGGTGGTGAAATGAGCACCTTTTTTTTATGCTTTGTCCCCCCCTCACAAATATCATGAGTTCTTAAAATGGCATCTCTCATCAAATGTAGACCCAATAAGCAATTCCTGATTACCCACCAAGTGGGTGTAAACCACCCATTCCCACCCACTGGCCACTGACTATGTTCTCTCTGGAGACTTCTCAGAGCCCGAGTCTAAATAATGACATGAGACACGGTCATCAGTTCCTTTGGGTTTTCCCTACTATGAACTCCACAGCAAAGGAGCAGAAGGGAGGGAGGGGGACCTTTATAGGGTCAAAGAAGACCAAGTGCTGGCTGGTAAACTCACTGGCAGGCCGAGGGGTGCAAGCTAGAACCTCAGAGTGTGAGCCCACCGCCCCTGGAGAGAAGGTGAACACCAGCCTTGGTTAGTGCTGTAGGCACTAGACCCTGCAGGGCTGCCTGGCCGGGAGGAGAGGGGGGCCAGGGGCCACTCACCACGCTTGGGCTTGGGGAAGCTGTCATGCAGCCAAAAGACCACCTTCTCCACGAAGTGCTGGATTTCACATTGCTCGGGGCCGCGGACGAACACCATCCAATCGTGTGTGAACCCCTCCGTGGTGGGCTTCTTGCGCAGTTGGGCCCGGTGTCCCAGCTCTAACTTGACCTGGACAGTGCACTGGTGGGAGAAAGAGGCGGGCATGGGGTCAGCACAAAGCCCAGAGCAGGAGACTGCCAGCTGTCCATGAGGACCAGGTACTGTGTGCCTGTTTTACACATCTCCTCCCCTCAGCAAGCCCAAGCCAGGGCTACGCTCCTCTCCACCCTCCCCCTCACCTGCAGTTCCCTCTGCCTTATGTGCTCTGCCCCAGGCCTCCCCATGGCAGGCTCCCTCCTGTCACTGAGGTCTGGACTGGACTGCCCACCTAATATGAGACCACCCACCACCATCCCCATCACTATCACATCACGTTTTAGCATTTTTCACTATCAAAAGTCATCTTACTAGTGGTTCGTTTACTTGCTCTAACACTGGCTCCTCAGGGATGGCTCCTTGTCCAGAGCTGACATCCCCAAGATCTCCCAGAATATAATGGTACAAGAAGTATGATTATGTCCTGGCCATAATCGTGGTTAGAGCATCAGCGTATAGACCTAGGGTCTCGGGTTTGATTCCCGGTCAAGGTGATGTACCTCAGTTGCAGGTTCAATCAGGGTGTGTACAGGAAGCAACCAATCAATGTGTCTCACATTGATGTTTCTCTCTCCCCTCGCCCCTTTCACTCTCTCTAAAAAAAAAATCAATGGAAAAAATATCCTCAAGTGAGGATTAAAAAAAAAGAAGAAATGCAATTACCTCCTTTTACAGATGAGGAACCCAAAGCTCCAAGAGTGTGCTGCCAAGTAGCACACACAAGGGGGCCCAGCTGGTAGGGAACAGGGCCCAGACTCAAATCCAGGTGTGCGTCACCCAAGGGCCTGCTCCTGTAGCCACTCTGCCAGCTTGCCCCCTGGTCAAGCCTCCCACACTCCTTAATTAGTGCATTTCTTTCTCCCTTGTCCTACAGAATGCCTCCTGGAGAACAGAGACCCGCAGAGTCACCTGAGTCATCCACACAAATGGTGGCATTTTTTGATCATCCTCACCCGAGGATATTCTTTTTCCACTGGTTTTCGGAGAGTGGAAGGAAGGGAGGGGGAAGCAGAGAGAAACATAAATGTGACAGAGACATATTGATTGGTTGCCTCCCGCACTCACCCCAACCGGAGCCTAGGGATACAGCCTGCAACCGAGGTACATGCCCTTGACCAGAATCGAATCCTCAGCGACTGAGCAGGCCAACACTCTAACCACTGCGCCAAACCAGCTAGGGCTGGTGGCTCAATTTTAAAAGCAGAATGGTGAGAATGGAAGGGTGAGGTTGAAGCCATCTGGGGACAGGTCCCAGGTGGACCTGCAGCCCCATTAGTCAGGCTCCATTCATTATGCTCATTTCTGTCACTCTGCCCTGAAACATAAGGCAGCTCGTGCTGGTTCCATTCCACTGGACACAAAGCCACAAAACCTCGAAGCACTGGCAACATCTTGGGGGAGGGTGGGTGTCGAAACACTGCCAGGGAACCAACTGTAAACAGCCATCTCCTCAGTAAGAGCCTCCCCAAACCTCGCACAGATACAGCTTGACACCTAGTATCAAATGCAGGCACGATACAAAGAAGCAGAGGCCAAGTGCACACTTGTTCCTAAGCGCTGAGATAATCAGGAGCAAGGCGTGGGTGCGTGGGTGCCACACTTCCCAAACAAAGCTCCCTGTGATGGGCTTCCCCGCCCTCCCTTCACCAGAAATCTTGTCCTGTTCACTATCTACCCTCTTTCTCACCCAACCCACTGATGACATGTGTCCTCTGTACCTGCCTCTTCTCAGCAATCCAGCAACCCTTTCAGTGCCCGCCACCAGTGTCCTCCCTCCCTCTTCACCTTCTCGCTGCTCAGTCTCTGCGATGAAAGCAGGGCAGACAGACAGATCTTATCTCTCACTGTTTCACAACTTTCCACAGCTCACCACGCCCTCAGAATGAAGTCCAAATGCCTCAGCACACTGGCAGTCTCCCACCTGTATTTCCTCAAGTCTGAGATGCTCATTATTTTTCACTTTTTAACCCTTTTGAGGTCAGAGTGTATTGTGCAGTCCATGTATAAGTCACACACCCCCACCACCACCAGGGCACGCACATGCAAACACGCAAAGAAGCTCTTACTAAGTCTGTGGTGTGCCCGAAAGGCTTGGGACTGAGAGAACACAGAAAATGCACACCCCTTCCGAATCAGCTTAGCAGATGCTAGCATCCCAGAACACATGCAGAATGCTACTCCTGTCTGTGTCTGCTCCTTCGAGCCTGCAGCCTGAGTGTCCTACGCATTTCTCTGCTGATCGAATTCTACTCATCCCTTAAGCCGCAGCTTAAGTGCTACAATCCAGAGCCCTTTCCGATTGCTGTGTGCCCACTTCGTCCTGCTGCTATTCCTGGGCTGTTCACTGCTGCCTCCCCAGGACGACATCTCAACTGTCCTTCTAACCTCTATCTTGGAATCACAGTACATGAGGCATCAATTATACTTAATGAATCAAACTAGAGGGCCTTCCTAGATCAGTGAGTTCTAAGTGGTACTTTCCAAGAGGAAGAGCCAATAAGAACAGTGTTAAGAATTAAAGGATGGTCCCGATATACAGAAGACCTAGCAGAGGCTCTGGGTAACTTCATGAGCAGCTGTAAAAACAGGGCAGAAGGACTGCCCCGACACAGGACAGTCCCTGTGGGGCTCCTTGGGAAATGAGCAAGGAGGGCCTGGGCAATCTGTGCAGTCGGGGCTGAAGGCAGAAAAGAAACAAGTCCACATGAAGGCAACCAGAGGACGTGGCTAAACAACAAGGTTAAGTCAAGCCTGAAATGGGAGAGCTCAAGGTGGACAGAGGAGGAGCGTAAAGGAGGCTCAAATAACTCTGAGACCCAGGTAGCTGGGATGCTCCTGGGATGGTGGGAGGGAGTATTGGGCCTATTCAAGTGGAAATACCTCACCTAAAGCTAGAGAGAAGGGACCACACGTCTGGATAAACATGTAATGCTCAAATCAACCATAAGCATCCCAGAACACATGCAGAATGCTGCTCCGTCTGCAGAGTGCTGCACATGGACAATATTAAACATAAACAAACCCAGCAATATTTACATTATCCCCGAAAGGCTGTAATCACCATATACATGTCCATGTGTGTAAGAAACTCTGCCTTTCTCTCCCACCTGTTTCCACAGTGAGAAATCAGGAGACAATCCCTGGATTGTTGGGAGAGTTACTGGTGGAAAACTAAATACATACAATCATAATAATAATTTACTGGCAAACAACTTCTTGTTCTTCGGAGTTAACCCCTGCGTAAGTAATGAGATGCCTCCTCAGATTCCGTTATTCACCAATCCAGCTGTCTTCCCCGCATTTCTGATTATGCTGGGTTCCTACCCAGGGCACACAGTTAACCGGCAAAGCAGTTATTGTAAAAGAATAGACACAGTTCCATCAGAAATGGGAAAATGGAAGCACCAAAAATACACTCCACAGGCCAAAGTAAACAAACAGGAAAGTTCGAAGCAGCGGTAGGTCATCTCTGTAGCTGGCAGGCCATGCCCAAAGCTTGCTGGGCAGCGGCATCTGTGCCCTAGAGGCTGGCACAAACTCAGCCTCTACACCCCCAGGTTCTGGGTACCAATAACTGCATACAATGGTGCGCACTCAGGAGAGGATCACGTCCCTGAATGCTGGGATCTTCTAAAAAATAAAGATGGTGGAATAACACAGATTGTGGGCTATTATACATATGACTCACTGAGTCAGAAAGACATTCAAGCGACACTGAACTGGAGGCAAGCAAGAAGCTGAGCCCCGGCCAACTACTCTGACTTGTCAAGTCATAATAATTTATTAGTATGGCTAAGCCAATTTCACTTCCAAGGATTCTGCTCCTCCCTTCCTTACTCTACCTGGACTCCTTCTCTGTTCATTAGAACCAAATAATTGAAGCAAATTAGCTATTTCTCTACGAAGGGAGCTGGCTAAAGGGGTTAACTGTTGGTTAGGGAAACCTGCCTGGGAACGGAGAACCTCACTGTTCAGCTGCATGGAGGCCCTTTATGGGACCTCCAGAGTGGGTGGCTGGAAGTGGCCCTGTAGGGCTCTGGAGATCTAACCTAGCTTCAGTTACTGCCATGTCCCAGCATCTTGGGGACCACTTTGCCACCCGCTTCCCCAACGAAAGCCTGGAACGAAGGGGAATATTTCATCCCAAAGATGGGCTCCAAGGGCCATCTGGGGACAGTTCACCATGGGCAGGGAGGGCCTCAGTGGGCACTGCCCTCTCTCTCAGCCAACTGGCAGAGGGCACTTGGAAAACAAGGCCAAACTCCTAACTCCTACAAGCCAGGCAAACAGATCCTGGCTCTCCAGGAACTTCACTGGAGCACAGAGCCCGCCACCCCCCATGGGGACTTGAACGACCTCCACCTGGCAAAGAGAAAGAGCCAACCTGGTCCCAACAGCTCCACTCCTTCAATGACCTTTCTTTGTCGGATCCTTTCTGCACCCTGTGAACCCTGCCCTCAGCTGGGCCCCAGAAGGCAGTTCTTTAGCAACAAATTTATCTGTAAGATTTTCCCAGACTTCTGGTGGGAATTCTCAACAGATGCCCTTTCCTCTGGGAATTCACACTTTACTGAGTGGCTTAATTAAGCCTGGAGTTTGGCTACAGCATCTAATTCCCACAGATGTGACAATCCCCTCCCCTCCCAGAAAGATAAAGCACCCAAGAGCATTTCCCCGCAGCAGTCAGGGCTGATTTTGCCAGGTCTAACTGGACCCAGCAGATCGCTGGCTATGTGGTCCACGCTTACAAGAAATGGGAAAAAGTACTGGTCACATGAAGTGACAGTTGACACAAGACCAAATAAAATACTCTGCAGAACTCCCTCCAGACCCAGTGGAGGGCTCTCAGAAGCAGCCACAAAGGAATGTGAAAAAGACAGAAGATGAAGGATGGCCCTCGGTGACAATCCTCTCAAGAGGAGGGCAGCCTGCCCAGAGGAGGAAAGAACCAAGCTGCATGAGAACCCAGTCTTCTAACTGCCGGTACACAGGGCGATAGCAGCCAGCAGCTGCACTCTTCTTCTGCCTCTGTGCAGCCTTGTCCCTTTCACCAGGGGCATAAGGTTAATAATGATAAAAGGATGAGAGGGAGCTCAATGGATGCTCTCTGGAAACTCTCTAAGGATAAGTGTGCAGACCATGTGTATATGCTTATAAACCTACAATCCTTAGTTTTCAGGTTCCTGGGAAGACAGACCCTCACCAGCCCTCCAGGAAGGCTGGGACAGGGTATATATTACATATGCATGAGATGCCCGCAGACATGTAGACGGCATGCCAGGCGTCGCCGATGTTCTCCAGGGAGCAGTTTGGGGAATTTTTTTTAAACACTACAAACTCAATACTAAAGGCAACTGTGGCCAGGGTAGGCGGGCCTGGTTACAAGGAGCTGATAACTAGTTACTTTTATTTAACGAACAGTTAGCAAGGCTTATACAAAATCGTGTTACATGGACATAAAGGGCAATAGGACTCGGGTCCCTGCCCTCACGTACTTTTCAACATAGTTAACTTCAGGACAGAAACTTGGCATGCTGACTTTCCAACCCAAAGTTTCAGACCTGGGTGGGGGGAAATCCCGTCACTCTCATGTCAGTGCTCTGAACAATTCCGAGCATTTCTCTGCAAGGTCTCGGTAAAGGAGACCTACCTAAGAATGCCACTAAGGCTTGACTCCCTGAGCCTGCACTTACACATCTTACACTGTTAGAAACAAACCTCCCTTTCTGGAACAACCGAATATGGTCACAAGCAATTGTTCCCAATCTCAAACAAGAGAGAACCTTTTGAAGAATTAGCATTAATTCAATTGTGATTCAATGGGTTGGTCATCCACACTCGGTGCCATGCCCAGTGCTTCTGTGAAGAGAGGACACCATGGTCCTCTGGAGAACAGAATCACCCAGACACTGACACCACTTCTCGTTCCCCGAGCAGCCCTTCCCCATCCTCCCAGCATCTGCTTGGCCTTCAACTTCGCCCGTTCCTTCCCTACCATCCCTGGAGATAAATCACACACCTAATGAGCAAAGGTCCGCCTCCCCTCACCCCTAAAGAGCACACAAAAAACAAATCCCACAGACATTGGACGTGTTAAGTACAGACCTGGCGTCAGGACAGAGGGAACCATAAAGACCTTGCCTACCCATGGGGAAGGATTTTGATGCTGAGAAGTTGGGTGCCCAGAGCAAAATGCAGAATCGCCTTTCTTAGCTGGGTTGAAACTTCTACAGAACACAACAGGAAAGTAAAGAGAAGCAACGACTCCCGAAGCTGGGGGCCCTTCGGGAAAAATCCCGTAGTTCCCCATCAGACGGAGGCACTTACAGGTCTGGGGCACCCTGGGGGAGAATGGCAAGGCTGAGGCTCAGCGGGACTCGAGCCTTTACCACACACCAGAAGTCGTTCTGGGACACTGACCGCCCACTTGCCTACTTGGGGAGGCTCCCAAATTTGCATGAAAACACGCCAGGATGGAGAATCAGTCTACGGGTGACACATCCTTTCCTTTAGGAACAGTTTCCCTTGCAAATACTTCCGCAAGGATCTAGACCAGCACGGTCCAACGAGCCTTTCTGTCATCTCTCCATGCTGCCCAGGGAGGGGCCTGACAGGTCAGCAGTAGACTCACTGGGCACTGAAAATGTGAGCGAAGCACTGGTTTTTTTCATTTTGGTTTAACAAGCCACAGGTGCTGGTGGCCAAGCGCTGGGCAATACGGATCTCACTCTCTCGGGTGTGTTCACCAGTCCACTCGGTCAGTCTCACCATTCCACTCGCATGCATGACAACCGTCCAGGGGGAATGGACACACTTGGGCCTAAGACATCGTCCCGGGGAACCAGCATGTCAGGTAAGAGGCAGGAGTGAGACTCCACGCCCATGCAGTGCCCAACAAGCCCTTTCCAGAGGTGGGCTTTGTTGGAAGTGGACACTGAAGGTGTGCTTTGCTTCGTTTATAACTCCATATGAACTGAAGGCAACAAGCTCTGTACCTTCAAGGGAACTGAAGTGACACTACACTGCAGAACTCCACTACCCAACTGTGATCAGCTCTCCCTTCCCTCTGAAAAGGAAGGGACCACCAAAGCCACAAGGGAAATCACACACACAAGAAGGTGCCACACACACAAGCCTCAATGATCCTGTGCCACCTCCACCAGCGGCCAGGACGGGCAGGGGAGAGGTCTCCCACCCTACACCCCAGAAACCTCAGAGACAGCGCCTTACCAGCCTTACCAGACAGAGCCGCCTCAGTGGCGCCAGCAGCCAGGGACGCCTCAACCTGCCCTCGATCATGGCAGAGATTTCAGTTGCCACCCCCACAGCCCCCGCTACACCTTTCCTGGCCTCACGCCCCTGGAAGCCAGGGACAGCAGTGGAGGCTGAAGAAATAAATGATCCTACGCTGGGGGCCACGGCGGCCCTGGGTGCTGAAGAGGAGAAAGCACAGAGCTGGCTGGGGAAGGTGGGGACCAGGGGCCAAAAAGGCCTCAGGTTTACCAGGACGGGCCATGGGGAGAGGCTACAGAAGTCAGGGGACCACCCTGGGGCTTGGAGCAAGGCTCCAGGTGGTCGCTGGAAGGCGCCTGGGAAGATGGGGAAAGTGAGGTGTGCTGGGGGGAGGAGGGCACTGGGTGGGGAGTCACAGCATCAGGCTGGGGAATGGCGGAACACGGTGCAAGACTGAAAGTAAAGAGAGAGGCACAGGGGTCCCGGGGAGACTGCAGGTCTGCTAAGGGAGGTCAAAGGAGGCTGGAGGAACCATACCGATGGGATCTGGGTTGGGGGACAAAGCGGGGAAGGGGAAACTAGGGTTCCAGGGTCAAAGAGGGCCCGAGCTGAGGGACAGAGTGAAGGGGTGGGGGCTCCAGGTCAGAGCAGAAGCTGCACCGGGGCGGGTCCAAGAGAAGAGGGTCTGAAGGTGGGAGACAGCCCTGAGCACGGGGGGCTCAGGGGGAGTGAGCAGGGCCTGAAACCAGAGGGACTGAGACGGCAGGAAAGTCAAAGGCGTCTGAAGGAGCAACCCCAGGCCCAAGGGGGGTCATTCAACGCAGGCCTGTGGGTCCTTGTGGGCCCAGGTCCTGGCCAGGCTTTGAGGGCAGATGGACACTGTCCTCGGGGTGAAGCAGGGGCAGGATCAGAGGGGAGAGCGGGCTCAGGCCTGGAAGACGATGAACGGTAAAGAAGGCTTAGGGTTCGAGGAAGGAAACGGCTGCAAACCAAGGTCCCCGGGGTTCTGGGGGGACTCAAACCCAGGCCACAGTTTAAGGGAGAGAACAGGCAGCAGGTTGGGGGCTCCGGGCCGGGGGTCCCACAGGGCGCCCCTAAGGGGTCTGGGCCGCCTGCGGGAGCTCTGGGCTGCGTGCCCGAGGGGCGACCCGGAGGGTTCCCGGCCGCACCGGGGTCCCAGGGGGCGCCCCAGGGGGCTCTGGGCGAGGCCGGCTCGGTCCGCAGGAGGGTCCCAGGCGCTGCAGCCAGGCCCGGGGCGCGGATGGGGGAGGGGCGCCCCTGCCCCACATAAAGGCTCGGGGAGCGGCGGGCGCGCACAAAGCGGGGCGGCCGGGCGGGCGCCGGGAGGGGGCGGGGAGGCCGGGACCCAGGAGGGCCGGGCGGCCGGACGGACGGAGGGAGGGAGGGAGGGAGGGAGGGAGGAAGGGGGCCGGGCGGACGGCGCGGGCTGCGCCGGGGCGGCGCGGCCGCTCCTCACCTGATTGTCCATGGCTGCCGCCCAGCCCCGCCCCCGGGCCCCGCGTCGCTCGCCGCCGCCGCTGCCGCCGCTCAGCGCCTCCCCGCCGCCCTCATTGTCCGTCAGGCACCGCCGCCGCCACTCCCGGCCGCCCGCCCGCCCGCCAGCCCCGCGGAACCGGAAACCACCGCCAGTACGGGTCGCGCATCGACCCCGGGCCCCCGCGGCCGACTCGGGCCCGCCGCCCCGACTGACAGCCGCCTGGACCAATCAACAGCACGGAAGGCCGCTCGTGGGGCGGGCCTTCCGGCCTGGCGCGGGCCGGCCGGGCGGCTCTCGGAGGGACGAAGTCTCCAGCCTATGGGAGGCCGGGACCGGAGAAGCGGGAGGAGGGGGGTAGGGAGGCGCGAGGCGAGTCCGCGGGAGAGGACGCGAGGTGTGCGCCGCACGTGGAGGGGGCGGGGGCGGGACGGGCGCGCCGCGCCTGCGCTCTGTGGCCCGAAGGGGGCTCTGCCCGGTGCCGGGAACCTCCGGGGCCACCATCTCCCCAGGCTGGAGATGCGGTGTCGGTTTCCAGCTCTGGGGAGGGAGCCCCAGGGACACTTTTGTTTCCTGATCACGTGCCGCTACTATGTGATGGAATGAACTCTGAAACCCCTTAATTTTCCTATCCTTGATCCGCACTGTGGCAAGCGTAGACAACTGGTTTCTCCCCCTAAGTCTCAGTTTGCACGTCTGTCAAATGGGGTCAATAAAAAAAAAAATGGGGACACTCATAGTACGGCGTGATAATAGTTGATGCTAATTTGGATGATGCAGATATGAAATCGTGCTGCATTAAAATGATCAAGAGGGCCTCAATTTAACTCTCCAAATTTTGAACTTATCTATGATCCTATAATTTCACAGCTACTGGTAAATTATATTTAGATTGCATATAGACACGTCCCTCCATCTTTTTCACGATCTTGTAAGCCACTTGCCTCTCGGACATTACTAATATTAGGACCTCTGCCTGCGATTTGGGGAGCCTTGTGCAGTTACTTAAATTCCTTTTTATTATTAAAAAATCGATTTGGGGTTTCGTTTGTTCATTTGTGGGAGTTTTTCCTTCCACTTCTTATTTAAATGTCTAATTATTCATTAGGTGGTATGGCTGGTACATTGCGCTGAAGAACATGGGGGAAAAAATCAATAACGTTAGATTGTCATTGAGTCCAGACGAAAACTCCGAATATCAGATTGCTATCATAATAACACTATACTTTTTAATCTAAGGCAGGGTGCGCTGCGGGTGAGTGAAATGGAGATCATGCTGAGAAAAAAGCACTAGCTACTTTAGTGTTGATACAACTTTAATGGTTTAACATCCTATAACTGGATGTAAATTGGTCAGTGGGTCTAGATGGTCCTTGAACCAGGATGTCCAGTTTCTAACTTTGTTAGAAACGCCAATTCTGGTCTCCCTATATTTATGGAATCAGAAACTCTGTGTGTGTGGCAACACCAGAGGTTTGGTTTAACAAGTTCTGCAGATGATTCTGACACTTAGCTTTCAAAACCACTGCTCCAGGTTAAGAGACAAAAATGAGAGGCATAGCAATTTGTCTCTTTAGGAAGCTTGCCATGAAGAACCTTTAAGCTACAATTGTTGCAAAGAGCCCCCTTTTTTAAAGTTCAGTCTGGGTTAAAAAAAATCACTGAACTCCACTTCATAACATTTTTTGTTGTTACTGTATCTAGTTTTATGGCTATGTTTGATCTGTAACAAATGATTTCTTACAGGGACACAATGTTTCCTATCTACATCCGTGTAACCAAAGAAAAATATAAAGCATGCATGTTATCTCCATGTTGCAAATGCTGAAATGGATACATAGAGGGAGCTGTAAGTGGACTCAAGTCCCACAAAGCTAGAAAGTAACATTTTGAACGCAGGGTGTCTCGTTTCCGAGCTCCAACCTACCGCTACGTTGTGCCTCCACCGCCCTCTAGCGGTCAGGTTTGCGAGCAGCCAGAGAGAGGACTTGGCCTTCACTCCCCTTTCGCCTTGTGTGGATGGTTCAGCCCACGGAGATGTTTTTTCCTTTTTAAATGCAGCATGTTCCCTGTACCGCTCAGATTCTTGCCAGCCGCAAATGTACTCAGCACAGTTTCCTGCCAGCCGCAAATGTACACACAGCCACTCATAGCTATATTGAATACGACCAAGCAGAGCCCGGTGGCTGGTTAGAGACCTGCCTCAGATTAACTTCAACTCAGAACAGACCTTAAGTGTCACAATGGGACTTTGGGCCCTTAGCCCACAGGCCATGGAGAGCTATGAATGGTTTGGGAGCCAACCCAAACTATGTGCAATCAGGTATTTCCCCAGAAAAGGGCAGTACACTACACATTGCAATTTCTCCCTCTCCGTCTCATTCCCCCTTTTTCCTGGCAACAATCCCTGATCTGGGGGCTCCTCCCAGGACCCATATGAGCCTGTAAGGCACCTTTGAATGAATATTAAAAAATATTTTTTATTGATGTCAGATAGCAAAGAAGAGGAAGAGGGAGAGAGAGAGACATCAAGATGACAGAGAATCATTGATTTGCTGCCTTCTGCATGCCCCCAACGGGAGATCAAGCCTGCAACCCAGGCATGTGTCCTGTCCAGGAATTGAACCGTGATCTCCTGGTTCATAGATCGACACGCAGCCTCTGGGCCACACCAGCCAGGCTGAATTTTTAAATCGCAGCCCTTCTAGGAGAATGCCAGCTCACGATAGGGCATAAGGCTTGAGGGAGGGCTTCAGCCCCCACGTCCCCCTTTCAAACAGGATGGAGGAATGAGACTCTTACTCTCTCATGTCCCCCAAATTCCACTCCTCTTACCACAAGAAAGCATGTGGCCAGTCAAGCACTAGCCAATCAAAGGACTGCATCCCTCTGGCCACCAGGATTTGGGGGGGGGGGGAGGCATGATCTAAGACCAGTACAGAATGGCTCTGGGAGCTCTATTAAATCTTAACTGAGGTAAAAATTACATAACGTAAAACTAACCATTAACCATATCGAAGTGAGCAATTCAGTGCCATTTAGAACGTTCACATGTTGTGCAGCCTCCACCTGTTATCTCGTTCTAAAACGCACTCTTCACCCCCAAAGGAAATCCTGTACCTTTGAGCAGTCACTCCCCGCTCCCTCCTCTCAGCTTAACTGCCTCTACTCTGCTCTTTGCCTCCATGCATTTGTCTATTTCTGGACACACGAATGGAATCACACCATAGGTGGTCTTTTGTTTCTGGCTTCTCTCACTGAGCATCATATTTTCATGGTTTACTCATATTATAGTTTGTGTCAGCATTTCACTCCTTTTTATAGAAAAACTAGAGGTCCAATGCACAAGATGCGTGCAAGGGCCTTGGCCCTGGTCCCCACCTGCTGCTGCAACCGCCGGGGGCCTCTGCCGCCTCTGCTGTGGCCCCTGCCCACTGCAGCTTTGTCTGGAAGGAAGGATGTCTGGAAGGATGTCCAGTCTAATTAGCATATTACACTGTTATTATTATAAACTAGGGGCCTGGTGCACAAAAATTTGTGCACTCGGGGTGGAGGGAGTCCCTCAGCCCGGCCTGTGCCCTCTCACAGTCTGGGACCCCTCAGTGGATGTCCTATGATGGCCCCAGTCTGCCAGGCGCCTTTTGTGTGTGTGTGTGTGT
>PVJC01042047.1:0-15100 GCA_004026665.1 Murina feae
CCTGGGGTTTGTTTATCTTCTGTAATTGATACACTGTTCCTTTAAGCCGGCCAACTAAAGACTAACGAAGCCTCCTCTCTGCTTCACCTCCCGTGTCTATAATGACACAATGTTACTCTTAGACTCAAGCCAGGCCTACTGTTTCCTTCAGCTCCTGAGGATTCTATGATTGTTATTTTGTTACAAACGTGTTTTGCTTGAGCTACGATAGCGGAGCGGGCTGCAGTTTCACTTTCACTCCTGCTGCAATGGAAGCTGCCGTTTACTCAGGTCCGTGAGTGGCGGCCTCCATGTTGGCTGGGCTAATTTGCATACAGTCGCTCTGATTGGCTGGTGGGCGTGGCTTACCCCATCCCGGAGAAATGGTTAATTTCAATATTACGCTTTTATTAGTTAAGACTAGAAGCCCGGTGCACAAAAATTTGTGCATTCGGTGGGGTGGGGGTCCCTCAGCCCGGCCTGTGCCCTCTTGTAGTCTGGGACACCTCGGGGGAGATGTCCACCTGCTGGCATGCCTGGCCAGCCTGGGTGAGGGGCTGAGAGCCATTTTCAGGCTGCCCACAGCTCCTTCAGGGTTCGTGCACTGGGGGGTGGGAGGGCTGGTGAGTGCAGGCCTAGATGTTTCCCACCGGAGGGCCCACGATCGCACACGCCTGGTGTACCCCCACCACTGAGTGGACACACCTGACGCAGAGTTGCGTGGCGATCGCAACCAGGGGTGAACGCTGGTGCGGATCCCTCGGTGGGGCTCTGCTGCTGAGCAAACACACCCAGGGTGGAGCCGGGCAGTGGACTGGCTTTGGATTCTCTGCACTGTGCAGCAGACGCTCCCGCACGCCCTGTTTAGGCCCCTGGGGGGCAGATGAAGGTAGCGGACCCTGGACAAGTGCTCCCGCACGCCCCTGAGGAGGGCCCTGGGGCGGAGCCAGGCAGTGGACCCAGGACAGGCTTTCCTGGACACCCTGCGGAGGCTTCTGGGCAGAGCCAGGCTGAGGACCCCGGACAGGCGCTCCTGGAGGCCCCCGGGGGGCAAAGCCAGGCAGCAGACCCAGGACAGCTGCTCCTGCATGCCCCGCAGAGGCCCCCGGGGGGCAGAGCCAGGCAGTGGACCTGGGATGTGTGCTCCTGGATGCCCCAAGGATGCCCCAGGCCGGAACCCCCCACTGTGCTGACACACCTGACACAGCTATGCCGGCCGCGGAGGCTCCCAGTGCAAAGCCGCTCTGCCAGCCTCCTTCTTGGCTGGGTTAATTTGCATACAGCCGCTCTGATTGGCTGGTGGGCGTGGCCGTGAGCAGAGGTTCACCCAGCCTAGGCAGGCAGTTGCAACAGAGGGCTTTGGTTTGCTCTAGCTCTGTAGCTGCTGGCCTCCATCTTGGCTGGGTTAATTTGCATACAGCCGCTCTGATTGGCTGGTGGGTGTGGCTGTGAGCAGAGGCTCAGCCAGCCTAGGCAGGCATTTGCAACAGAAACCTCTGGTTTGCTCTAGCTCAATGGCTTTTGGCCTCCATCTTGGCTGGGCTAATTTGCATACAACCACTCTGGTTGGCTGGGAGGTGTGATTTGGCTGGTGGGCGGGGCTTAGGTGTCTTGGGTAACGGTCAATTTGCATATTACTCTTTTATTAGATTAAATTAGTTTACAAAATCAAATCAATTTATGATGTGAAGGTTAGAGAAAAATGGAAGGTGTAAGATAAAATTAAAAAGAGTTTTGAAAACTATTGGATGGGCCTTACAAATAATAGTGAAGTTAGATTTTGTTTGAATTATTTCTCACATTTGTAGTTTATAAATGAAACTGAGCACAGTACAGTGTACCTGGACTTCAGTAGTGCCTGGCACTCAAACCTTGGTTTCTAAAACCTTCCCACCGAAAGGAACCAGGAGGGCTCCTTGAAGAAATGGCTGATTCCTAGGCTGGGAGCCTAGAACATGCTGATGTGCCAGAAAGTAAGGAAGTGCACAGTGAAACCAGTGGTGGCCTATCACCAGGAGATAGGAGCCATTTGATGAGGCTCCCACTGGCCAAATCTGGGATAATTTCAGCATCAAAATAATTAAAGGGCCCTGATCGGTTTGGCTCAGTGGATAGAGCGTTGGCCTGCGGACTGAAGGGTCCCAGGTTCAATTCTGGTCAAGGGCATGTACCTTGGTTATGGGCACATCCCCAGTAGGGTGTGTGCAGGAGGCAGCTGATCGATGTTTCTCTCTCATCGATGTTTCTAACTCTCTACCCCTCTCCCTTCCTCACTGTAAAAAAGTCAATAAAATATATATTTTTAAAAAATTATTAAAGGCTATAATGAATTACTACAGATCATTAGGAAAAAAATAGGAATTCACGTAGCCTCACCAGTAATATACCAGGTGTACCAGTTAATGATGAGGATTTTTTTCAATAGATGGAGTTACACGTATGTTGATATATATGCAATTTGATATGTATGCTATTTTGATGTATTAACAGCAAGTGTTAAAACTTCATGGGTCAAATTTGCTGAAAGTGTTAACATCATAGATATTTTTATGCTTAAAAATGTCGAATTTCATGTCGAAAAAAGCATTTGCGGGAAGTTTTAATTATTTTGAAGAAAAGTGCTGCTGAAAGTTATTGTATACTTCAGGAAGTTTATGGTGAATATGCTCCATCTCAAGATACTTGTGAATGCTGGTTTAAAAGTGATGATTTCAATGTGAAAGACAAAGAACATCCAGGTCAACCAAAAAAGTTTGAAGACCAACAGTTATAAACATTATTAGATAAAGATGTGGGTCAAACTCAAAAACAACTTGCAGGAAGATTAAACATTGCTCAGCAATTTCCAATCGTTTACAAGCAATGGGAAAGATTTTTAAAGAAGGAAGATAGGTGCCACATCAACTGAACGAAAGACAAATGGAAAACCAAAAAGTCATCAGTAAGATGTTGCTTCAACAGCACAAAAGAAAGTCTTTTTGCATCGAATTGTGACTAGTGATGAAAAGTGGATTTATTTTGAGCATCCCAGATGCACAAAATCATGGGTTGATCCAGGTCAACCATCAATATCGACTGCAAGGTCAAATCGCTTCAGAAAGACAGTGCTCTGTGTTGGTAGGACTGGGAAGGTGTGGTGTATTATGAGCTTCTAAAACCAAGTGAAACCATTAATACTGATCTCTGCTGACAACAGTAATCAATTTGAATCACACTTTGATTGTAAAAGGACCAGAATGGGCCAAAAGATATGGCAAAGTAATTTTGCTTCATGATGACACACCATCACACACTTCAGAACCAATTAAGGACACATTAAAAGATCTTGCCTGGGAAGTATTAACCCACCCGCTGTATTCACCAGACCTTGCTCCTTCAGATTACCACTTGTTCTGATTGATGGCACACACATTTTCTGAGCAGCACTTCAAAACATGCAAAGAAGTGGGAAATTGGGTCTCTGAATGGTTTGCCTCAAAACAAGTAAAGTTCTATTGGGCGGGTATTCACAAATTACTTGAAAGAAGGGAAAAATGTGTAGCTAGCGATGGACGTTCGATGTTTTGATGTTTTGATGTTTTTCTTGAAATTATTGTGTTTTCTTTGATTACAAAATCCACCATTATTAACCAGTACACCTGGTATATATGCATACAAATGGGAGAATAAAGGGCTCAAGAGCCAACTGATAAATATGCAGGAAATGCTGGATTTGGAAAGTCATGATTTTATCACCATCATAGTATTTCAGTGTAGCCAAAACTCACAAGTGAATCTTTTAAAAAAAAATTTTTTTTATTGATTTTTTTTTTAAAGACAGTGGAAGGAAGAGGGGGAGAAAAGAAACATGGATGCAAGAGTGAAACATCAATAGATTGTCTCCTGCTACCCTCCCCCCCCTCCCTCAACTGGGGAAGGAGCCCTCAATCCCAGGCGTGTGCCCTGACCAGGATTCCCTCCACTGGACAGCGCCCATCCACTGAACCACACATGATCCAGGGCTCACAAGTGGATCTTAAATCTAGGGGAGAAATGTTGATGATCAGCAGGATATTTGCGTGGTCTTAAAGTGTCTGTCTAAAGGTTGCCTCTTGGTTATAGGGAAAAGGTATTAAATAAACAGTAGGAAAATTGGACAGCACTTGATCTGGGTAATGACAATTAGCATCACCAGTTAGGGACAGGAGAATACTGTGTGCCTCTGGATGTGATATCCTGAGAAGAACACATCACTGTGTACTATCCTGTCCAGAAGTGTACCACCTGCATCTAATCCTGAGGAAACATCAGACAAGTTCAAAACGATGCACATTCTATTAAAAAAAGAACTGTAGTTTTCAAAATGTTAATGTTATGAAAGTCAAAGAAAGGCTCTATATTAAAGAAGACTAAAGGTGCAGGACATATGTAGATGATCCCAAGACTGGCTCCCATACCTGGAGAAAAATTACAAGTTTGTGTTTTGTTTTAAAGGCATTGTTAGGTCAGTTGACAACATTATTTTGCAGATTATAGGTTGAAGTATTGTACTGATAATATATTTACTGAATTATAGGTGTATTGTGATTGTATTCGAGGTTATCTTAGAAAATGCATGCTGAAGTATTTATGGGGAAATGGCTCATAAAAAAGCACTGTGTATATGTGGGTGTATGTATACATATACATGTACATATACATAGGAAGAGAAGAAGGGTATGATGAAGCACATGGGGCAGAATGCTAACAGAAAGATCTGGGTAAAGTAATATGATGTTCTTTGTTGCAATTTTTCCGTAGATTTGAAGTATTTCCAAATAAGTTTATACACATACTTGCACTCATTGGAATTTATCTCTTATTACTCTAAGTTGCTAATTTACCTTTAATATTTAATTGGTATACCCTTTTTTTTAAATTGGTGAAGTTTTGAACATTCATTGCTTACAGATATACACATTGATTTTTAATTTCTTTTAAATAGTGCTGGGCCTAAAGGAGATAATATTTATGAATGGAGATCGACTATACTTGGTCCACCAGGTTCTGTATATGAAGGTGGTGTGTTTTTTCTGGATATCACATTTTCATCCGATTATCCATTTAAGCCACCAAAGGTAAGAATCTAGAGGTACTTTCTTTAATATTTACCCTTCTCCTCTAAAATCAGTTGATTCCAGAGGTTAAATGTGTATTAATGTAATCATTTTAACTTCTTTTTTTTTTATGGAGTGATGTGGAAACTTTCATGTACTAAGATATAACTGTAAAAGTAATTAATTTCTGCCTTTTACAAATAACTGTGAACAACAGAGAGAGGGTTTGTTAACTATAAATAAAAGTATACCATGGCACATCAGAAAAGCAGATGGATTTTTGTTATGAGGGAAAATATCCTATGAACCTTCCTTAGAAACATACTAGGATTCAAAAGTAAACCTGTTTAATAGCTTCTAGAAATTAGGTTTAACTAACTTGAATTTTGTGCTAAATACTTTAGCTTTATAGATGAGCAAAATCTAGAAAACCTTGGCAAAGAAGAGGGAAACTAATACTGTTTAGTAAATGTTTGTTGTGCCCTCTGTTGGTAGCATGTAGTAATGGGAATAAGGGTAGCTGGATGACTTAATGCCTCCTTGTTGTCTCTGAATATGAATTAGATGATAACAGAGAAAGGTTCAATTGTGCCTTGTAACGATTGACAATTACTTGTCAAGTCTTAAACATAACTTGTTACTTAAATAGATTTCTCCTCTGACTTCTCATTATAAAATAGAATAAAATGGTCAGGGTAAAAACCACCAATATTAAGTCTGAGCATAATTACCTCGTTTCAGAGATTTCTGACACGGTGGGGAAGCCTGTGCTATCAAGCCCTTAACCGTGATAAAACAGTTTCCTTTCCAACATAGTTCACTTTGTTCCCAAAACTGTGTAAAATGTATGTAGCAGTTAAATGCCTGGGAAAGAAAAGAATGGTAAAACCCAGACACTATATTACCTGATAAGGTAAGAATATTTCCTCCTAGAGCTGCTTACCTTAAACTGTAGATACCAACGTTTCCTAGCCCCTACAAGTATTGGCTCTCGAATGTGGCTCTCAGTTTTTTGAGTACTTTCTTCTTTGGTCCCATCGGAATTTAAGATCTTTAAATGATGGCTTAATGCTCTCAGTTATGTAGAGTATGTTTTGCTAGATCAATCAAGTAAAGGCTTAAGACCCTCATGTTAATAATAACCAAATTTTATTCATATTCAAATGACATGTTAAAGGGCAGCATGTTACCAACTGTTCCATTGCACTCCGTGATTTTCTGTATTATAGAAAATAAATGTTAGCAAAATTGCTCGTGACTATATAGTGATACTTATTTTTACATGCCTCATTTTGCATATTGAAAAAGTGGTTTTAACATGATAGAAAATTAGCAGAAAAAATATGCGAGATTTATATTTCTCAAAGTAATATTTGTACGTTGAGTGGAAATCTGTTGAAGGAAAAGACTTCTTAGTATCTTTAGTGGAAAATAGAAATTGACTGAAATAAAGGTTTCAACTGTAATTTCCTATATGTGATTTATCATAATTGTTTTGGTTAATGTGGTTGTTTATTTTTATTAATTTAGCATGTGAATATTTTTACTGGTCTCATTTTAATTTTCTAACCCTTTAATGTTGAATAATTCCTTTTGCCTAAGGTATCATATACAGTATTATGAAGCATTCAGATCTCTAGGTAGGCAAGTGAAAAAAAATAAGACTTCTGCTGTAATCTTAGTGTTAGGTACAATTATTTCTCTACAATACTGATACTTTCTGAAGTTCAGAGAAAGTGTTGAGCTTCTTGAAGAAGAAGAATTTAATTCTTTTGTTCACTCTGTTAATAGCTAAACAAATTCAAAATACTGTGTTTGTAAACCATACGTATAGTCAGTCAGCTGTCAGTAATCTGAACATGTGTTATTCCTGTATTATATAGAACTGTCTAATATAAATATGCAAGCTATATGTGTAATTTTAAATTTTCTAGTAGCTACATTAAAAGAATAGAAACAGTGAGTTAATTTTAATACTACATTTTATGTAACCCAGTATATCCAAAATATTATCATTTCAAGCATGTAACCAATATAAGAGGGAATTTTACAATCTCTTTTTGGTGTTGAGTCTTTGAAATGTGGTGTGTAATTTACATTTTTATCCCTTTTCAATTCAACTAGCCACATTTTAAGATCTCTGTATAACTAAATTAGAGCAATTCTAGAGGTGCGTGGTCCCCTCCCTTCACTCCTGCAAGACCAGTAGTTTCTTCCCCGTTACCTTTAATTTTTTTGTCTTTAATTTTGTATCTTTACCAGAAATACACGTTTGAGGACTGTAATATTTTCTTCCCACACTCCACTTGGGATGTCACAGTACACTGCTAGTTCTAAGAGATCAAAAACTGTCCTTTTTTTTTTTTCTCTAATTCTAAATTAAGATTAACTACTCAGTGTTTGTGATTGTTTTGAAACTTGACAGTATTTGTTCCTATGATTTATCCTCTTTTTTCACACATCTGGAGATAGACTTTCTTTATTCAGTAGCTTAAAACCTTGCTTGTTTTATTTAACTTAATTATCCAACAAGACAGTGAGCCAGTTAAGGAAATAAAAGGGTAGGAAATAAGTTGATGATTTAAACAATCTTCTAAACGCTTCAGTATTTTCTGACACATGGCAAGAAATTAGCTGAGTTGATACTGATATTTTCTACCAACAAACTAATATAACTTTATGCTTCAATATTTTCTGACACATGGCAAGAAATTAGCTGAGTTGATACTGATATTTTCTACCAACAAACTAATATAACTTTATGCTTAAAAATTCTTTACCAGTTCCTTTTACCTTTGGCATCAACACATTTTTGTTTTCCCTTCTGCCTTTAAACAGGTATTGTGTGTATGGTATGCACACACATACATACATAGAATTGCTGTGTCATTCAATTTGATTAACCTAATCAAATTAGCTACTCACTTCTGGTTGAAAATCAGTATAGTTCTTGCTATACTGAGTAAAAACCAGGACATTTTTTTAACCAAATTAAATAAAATCTTTTGATTTTGCTAGCACTTAAACCCAGTATTCTATTAGCTCTTCAGTTAAATTACTTGCTATTTAGTATCATATGATATCGTACTCTTCATTTTTGCTGGTGAGAGTCTTAGTTAATAAGAAAGCATTTCATTTTCTTCCTGTTTTTAATGTGACTGCCCTTAGGTTACTTTCCGCACCAGGATCTATCACTGCAACATCAACAGTCAGGGAGTCATCTGCCTGGACATCCTTAAAGACAACTGGAGTCCCGCTTTGACTATTTCAAAGGTTTTGCTGTCGATTTGTTCTCTTTTGACAGACTGCAACCCTGGTAAGCACATCTTTATTACCACATACAGTGAGGTTGTGGACACCAGTGCATTTTCCTGGTAGCTTAAATGTAGATTTGGAAAGTTAGTACTATTGGTGGAAAGATCAGCATAAAACATTTTGCAAGGAAATTACCAATGTCATTTCAATTAGAATAGAGCAGAAGTTTCACAATAACTTCCTGTGGTTTGTTAATGGACTACTGGCCTATACTTATTTTCTCCTTCTCATTGATGGACTCTGCTTTCTGAGGTGTGTACTTGGACAGCAGTAAAGTGGTGTCTCTCACTCCAGTGCCTCCTTTTCTTCTATGCCTCCATGTGCGTTGAAGCAACCACTTAGCAATGAAGCACTTCTTGTTTACTATTCCTGTTTGGATTATAGTTTGTTGTATTAGATGTAGTCAGAGTGAAGAATATTAAACTATAGCTGATGAGATTGTTGAACTAGATTGTGATTATATAAACTTAGGAGTTAAAGTCATTAGTACATAATTTATAACATTTAAAAGAAATGCATAATTGCCACATGTGATCTTTAACTGGGGTACTGAATTGAAAAAAAATGTTTAAGCCAAGGATTTTGTATGTTATCTTACTTTTAAAAGAAGTTGGCTTGCTTTTTCTAAACATTTGGTTAATCACCAGAGTCTATTACTATTATCTTTTGCCCAGCAGTTATACATATATAATAGATAGATAGATAGATAGATAGATAGATAGATAGATAGATAGATAGATAATTATAACATCATTTATTACAGCAAAAGATTGGAAACCACCTAAATGTCTATTAATACTAGATCTACCTATTAAAAAGAATGAGACAGTTCTTTATGAACTGATAGGGAAAGCTTTCTAAGATGTATTACGTAAAAAAGTAAGACACTGAAAAAAAAAACATATACATAACAATATATTCTACATGCTTGTAGAATGTATATCTCTGGGTAGAAATGCTATAAATAGGTAATAGTCACTTGCCAGGGGAAAAAACTTCTGAGTAATGGAGGTTTATATCTCAGATTCAATTTCTAGTTCAGAATTCTGTTTAAAACAGAATGGTAAGTTTTCAATTGGAGATAAGGATATTTGAGCCATATTTTACGTAGAGTGAAGGAAACATTTTGTTCTGAATAGCATTGCATTATTAATCCTCACCTGAGGATATTTTTTTCCATTGATTTTTAGAGAGAGCAGAGAGGGAGGGAGGGAGGGAGAAACACACATTGATGTGAGAGAGATACATTGATTGATTGCCTTCCACATGCACCCTGACCAGGGCTGAGGACGAACCTGCAACCCAGGTATGTGCCTTTGATTAGGAATCCAACCTGGGACCCTTCCATATGCAGACTGACACTAACCACTGAACCACCGGCCAGAGCAGCACACTTTGATTATTTAATAAAATGCCAAGAGTAAAAAACATTTTTTGTATATTAAAAGTATACCCCTTTTATAAAAATCATACTTATGAACACTCATTTTTTAGTTACAGGGCCTTTAGCTAAATTGAATATTAATATTAAGATGCTGCTAAAAATCAGAATTTCAGTTTAATAGAACGTTAAAACTGTACCTTTTAGATATCTAATATTTTTTATTACTTTTCTCACTTTTCCAGCGGATCCTCTGGTTGGAAGCATAGCCACTCAGTATTTGACCAACAGAGCAGAACATGACAGGATAGCCAGACAGTGGACCAAGAGATACGCAACATAATTCACATAATTTGTATGCAGTGTGAAGGCGCAGAAGGCATCTTCTCACTGTGCTGCAAATCTTTATAGCCTTTACAATACGGACTTCTGTGTATATGTTATACTGATTCTACTCTCTGCTTTTATCCTTTGGAGACTGGGAGACTCCCAAAAAGGTAAATGCTATCAAGGGTAGAACTTTGTAGCTGTAGATTAGTTATGTTTAAAATGCCTACTTGCAAGTCTTGCTTCTTTGGGATATCAAAATGTATTTTGTGATGTACTAAGGATACTGGTCCTGAAGTCTACCAAATATTATAGTGCATTTTAGCCTAATTCATTATCTGTATGAAGTTATAAAGGTAGCTGTAGATGACTAGGAATTATGTCATTTGTATTAAACCCAGATCTATTTCTGAGTATGTGGTTAATGCTGTTGTGAAAAATGTTTTACCTTTTACCTTTGTCAGTTTGTAATGACAGGATTTCCTTTTACCCTTTGTAGCTCAGAGAGCACCTGATGTATCATCTCAAACACAATAAACATGCTCCTGAAGGCATAGTTTCCTGTCGTACTATTTTAAGTCAGTTTTGTTAGAAGGTGTGTCTGAGATGATTGTTGATGAAATAAAAGTGCAGATATGAAGATGACTACTAAAGACCAGTACAAATAAAGAAATTATTAAATAGAAAACATGTGGAATCTTATTAAATGTGTATAGTTGTTTTTTTTTTCCTTCTAGTCCTACTGAGAAAATATAATGAACTTAAATATGGAAAACTGGATTTTATTTTTTGGTTTTTATTTCTCACCCGAAGGTATTTTTCCCATTGATTTTTAAAGAGACTGGGAGGGAGTAGTGGGGGTTCACGGAGGGGGAAGAGAGAGAGAGAGAAACATGCAAGGTAAGAGAGACATGTGGATTGATTGTCTCCTATAGGTGCCCCTAACGAGCTCGGGATAGAACCTGCATCAGAGGTATGTGATCTTGACTGAGAATTGAATCTGAGATGCTTTAGCCATTGAGCCGAACTGGCCAGGGTGGAAAATTGGATTTTAAAGCCTTTGGTCTCAAAAATATATAAAACTTTATTTTGATATGATATTTAAGATAAAAATAAAATGAAATTCTGGCTCACTCAGGAGTCTGATATTGTCTTATGGAACATTTCATTTCCAAATTGGTGATATCTGTTCACCTCTGGAAAATATTGTCAAATGACACAATCTGTTCGCTATTATATGTCTTGATGCACTTCTTTAATTTTGCTTCTGACCTTAATCTTGAATGTTTGTGGTGTATTATGTGCATTACCATTCTTACTGTGGCACTTGGCCAGCAGTTGTAGCCAGAGGCAGAGTTGAGCATAGAAACCTTTTTCTGCCTGAAAGTAGATGAGAACTCTGGATTGGTGTGCAGATGTGGCTTTATTTCTCCATTGCAAACATACCAAATTTTAATGGTTTCCAGGTTATATAAATTCCTTCATTCTAGTTACAACTGTTAAATATTTGATTTCTTAAAGGAGTTGGAATTACTTTGCAGTATTTAGATATGGTAAATAGTACAAATGTGCTACTTTTTTCCTGTGACTGGGATAATTTCTGAGGTAATTCTCTGGTCATAGAATCAAAGTTGTGGAATATGAGGCAGATGTCTTCTCCAATCCTAAATATGGAAATAGAATGCCATCCTAAAATTTATAGAGTGGAATTATTAGCATAAAATATATTACAAGACATTTATAGTTTATATCCCCTCACTAAGAAGAGTGGTCTTCTATTGACTTGAGTGTCAATAGAAATATTAAATTAAGGTAAAAATAAAATTATTTGTATGTCTACTTTTCACTTAAACTCTTCCCTTAAAAAATCTCCCCATATTACAAATGACAAACAAAAAGGTAGTATTTTTATAGGCCTATGAAAACCTCTAAGCTTTGACTATATGAAGTGTTGACCGATAACCTATAATGGAGTCCAACTCAATGTGATGAAAGTAGGGGCCTTTCCTGTAAACTGCAAGGTTTTCTGTGTAGGTCAGCTGTGGAAGTAGTTTTCCCACTCCCAGCGTTGTCCATGCTACACCCTGAAGTATTACATTTCTCTCTCAGTGCTAGAAAAGCCTTCGTTGTACTGAAGGTTAGGGTGTCTGGGGATGCCGTCATCGGACTGCCTTCATTTGCTATCACCCTACCGACTACCACCCTTTTTCACTTACTTGTGGGCTGTGTCCTCTACTCACCTGGGACACAGTGGGGGAATTGGTTCCTTGGAAGTATCTTAGACTCTTGCACAAACTATACCTTGGGAGCCTTGAAATAAGATACTTAAACTTCTTTGAGTTTCACTTTATTCATTTAAAACAAAAGAGTTGAATTTATTTCTATAGTCTCTGTTAACTCTCAAAGTCTAACCTTATAAAATTTGTTTTGCTTGTTCTGCTCTCCCTTTCAGGGAATAAGCTACAGCCTTAAATGGACTGAAATAAAAACCAATCATTTGGTTTACTACGAGGTTCCCTTAAAATTAAGAAATTTTAAAAAATCTCTACTTTTGAAAAACTATAGATCCACTTCCCTGTTACATAGGTATTCATCCGTGTACACTATAAATAAGGGCTTATTTCCCTTGAAACTTTGCTCTAGATATAAATTATAATATTTCAAAATCTAGACTTTTTCCATTAAGAGCAAATTTTACAAGTTGTGTAACTTTGTAAGTATTCAAGGATGGTCATGGCACCATGCATCCCATTGAGCCTAGAGTGTTCTAATTATGATTACACTAGGGGTCCGGTGGATGGATTTGTGCACGTTGAAAGGAAATTAATTAGAAAAAATATTTTAGAAGCTGGGGAGGGACCACAGGAGGGCTCCAGGGTATGTCTGGCCCATCTCGTCCAATCCCTGTTGGGGCTATCTCACCCAGTCCTGATCGGCCAGACCCCAGTGAAGCAGGGGATTTCCCAGGGGTGAGGACGGCGGAGCCCCTAGCGTAGGACGCTTGCATGCACGACTCTGGAGACCAGGTTCTGGGACGCAGGTCAAACTTTATTGAGGAAAGGCAGCCCTATTTATAGCGGAGGTGGCCAATCATGGAACACCATCTCAGGGGAGCCAATGAAAGGTCAGGGTACTCTGTAGGCGGCTCTGGGAGGGGCTCAGGCGGGCGGGCGTTGCCATCTCCCTGGTGTGCCAGAAAGATCTGAAATGCTGGAGTAAGCTCACAGCATGCATCAGCCTCTGCACCGTGACAAAACCTCCTGTGCTCTACCTACACCCCAGCAGCAAGCTAACCTACCGATTGGAGCATCTGCCCCCTGGTGGTCAGTGCACGTCATAGCGACCAGTTGAATGAACGGTATGATACTTAGCATATTAGGCTTTTATTATATAGAATGCCCTCAGGTACAGCTACGCCAGGTACCACTTAGTTAGGAAAGGGCCCCAGCTCATTTAATGTCCCCTAAAGAGCTTTAGGAGAGGAGACACTGGTGATCCTCAGTTGACAGTAAAACTGATGCACAAATGGGCTAAATAACTTACTGTCCCAGATTATACAGCCAATATGATGTACAGGTTTAGCCCCTGTTCTTTACAACTAGGCTAAGAGTTTTTGTTATAATAGCATAGTTAATATTGAATATGTATATATGCAAAGGCAGATATATATAGATTATTGATAATTTATGAAAATTACTCAGTAAGATAAGGTAACAGTTTTCTATTTTAGTAAATCCTTATTTTAATAGTCTATTTAAAAAGTCTCAAATGGGGCCTTGCAAAATAAGACTTGATAGTTTCCATTGAATATGAGGTATGTTTATTTAGCTTCTGCCTTAGACATTGGTCATAGAAATACTTTTAACATGACTGATTTTCTTATTTTTAATTTGAAAAAAGAAAAATGATGTTATTTTAAATCTATTTAACCATACATCACATGACATCAGGAAATCTACCTTTTTCACAATAATGAGATGTATTATCTAAACATTGCTTTCTTTTTATTTATTTTTTATTTTTTTTTGGCTAGGAAATCTTAATCACAGGGTTAAAATTGTGAGTTGAACAATGTATATGCTACTCTTCCTAATAATAACATTGAGGTGTTGTGTACTTGAACTGAGTCCACTAACTTGCTCAAGTATATTCTTATGTATATAAATAAAAGCCTAAGTGACCATTGGGCCATCCGACCAGTAGCTATGTTGCTCAATCTCCACCAGGGGGCAGACACTCCGACGGGTAGCTATGACACGCAATGACCACTAGGGGTCATATGCTCAATGCAGGAGCTGCCAAGCTGCGGTGACTTGGCAGCTGTGGTTCTCAGGTATCACACCCAGAACCAAAGAGGAGGGAGCTGATTCCAGGGTGCGTCACCTAAGAACCGCCCTCTTGCAATTTGGGACCCCTTAGGGGATCTTGGAGAGCTGGTTTCAGCCCAGTTCCCACAGGCCAGGCTGAGGGAACCCACCAGTGCACGAATCTGTGCACCAGGCCTCTAGTAACAACATAAGAATGACTGCATTGTAAAATTTAAGTCAATTTTAGTCACAGTTTCAGACTTCAGATGTTAACCTGTATTATCATACTAGGGGCCCGGTGCACAAAAATTTGTGCACTCGGGGTGGAGGGAGTCCCTCAGCCCGGCCTGTGCCCTCTCACAGTCTGGGACCCCTCAGTGGATGTCCTATGATGGCCCCAGTCTGCCAGGCGCCTTTTGTGTGTGTGTGTGTGTGTGTGTGTGTGGCCACTGGGGACCTGCACCCAGCTGCATCTGAGGCTCGGAGCAGTCCTCCTGTGTGTGTCCACCTGCCGGGAGCCTGCCCCCAGGCACACCGTCGAGGCTTGGAGCAGGCACCCCCTCTATGTTGATCTCTCAGACTCTTGCCCTCCCCTGAATGTTGTTCTCTTTTTTGAGCTGTGGCCAGGGCTGGGTGCTGCCTGCCTCCCAAGCTTGCCTACTGCCCATCTTCCTCCAGCCACCAGAAAGCAGGGAAAACCCCGCCTCGTGGTCAGG
>PVJC01042048.1:0-15097 GCA_004026665.1 Murina feae
AACAAATAAATTTTCAGCATAAGTATGCCTCCAAATATTGCATGGATATATTTATACTAAAATGTATCTATTATTTATTTAAAATGTAACTGAGCGCCCTAACCGGTTTGGCTCAGTAGATAGAGCGTCAGCCTGCGGACTGAAAGGTCCCAGGTTCAATTCTGGTCAAGGGCATGTACCTTGGTTGCGGGCACATCCCCAGTAGGAGGTGTGCAGGAGGCAGCTGATCGATGCTTCTCTCTCACTGATGTTTCTAACTCTCTATCCCTCTCCCTCTCTATAAAAAAAATCAATAAAATATATTTTAGCAAATAATAAAAATAAAATGTAACTGAGCTGAGCCCCTTACTCAAATACCCAGTGAAATTATCTCTGTAGATACACATACTTTTAAAGATGCCAACAAATTATGTTCATTATTTAAAAGACTTCAATGCAAACTGCCCCTGGAAACCATTGTGAATAGGAGTGAGGGGGGAAACCAAAGGCAGAGGTAAAGTCTTCGTTGCAGTGAGCAAGGGTGGGGCCCAGTGAGGCGAGGAGAGCTGGGAGGCACTGATGAGTCATCCTCCTGGGGACCCGAAGGCTGGCAGGAAGCTGCTCCCAGGCCTGCTCTCCCCACGCTGGCTGGGGAGCTGGGAAGAGAGTAGCAGCCCCAGCAACTCGAGGTGCTCATGTTTTACTTCCAAGTGAGCTGGGCCCCACGGAGCTGGAACAGTCCAAGAGGGGGCCTGAAGTGGATGTGGTATATTTGGGGGCCACCTGCTGACATCTGTGGAGTCCAATACCTGAGCCACCGAGGCCAGCCTCAGTGGCCTAGTAGGATGCCAAGTGTCAGCCATGCACAGACCCTGCACAGACGGGTGTCCTGGAGGAGGAAGCCCTAGATTCAGGGGCAGCCTTAGTAACTGAGGGTGCAGATTCAGCTCCCCACCCCTGCGGGACCTGCCCTGCAAGATGGAGCAATATTGCCTGCCCACAGGCATGATGGGGATTAAACAGCACCCACGGCACTTAATACACGTTCAATTACTTAGTCCTACAGCCTCCTGCTTCTCCTCTGGCCACTGGCACTCCAGCAGCGCCTCGCAAACTGAGGGGGCTCAGAACCACTTGGAGGACTGGTTAACCCAATGTGGGGCCCCACCCCCGCACCAGTATTTCTGACAAGCTCCCAGGTGATCCCGATACTGTGGTCTGGTCGCCCCCTTTGAGAACCCCCGCTCCTGTTCATCCTGGCAGGGCTTGGTCATCCCTGCTCTGATCTGAACTGGGACCTGCATCTGAACACCCAGCCCTTTCCCAGCCCCTCCCTGCACCTGGCACAAAGCCTCGGGTTTCTTCCAGAACCAGAGAGTCTGGTGGATGGGGAGGAGCTGGGCAGGGAGAAGGCCCTCAAATCAGAGGCTCTGTGTTTCCTCTTGAGCAGTGCCTCCCAGGGACACTTCTGACCTTGTCCAGGAGGGTCACTGAAGGGCCAGCTCTCTGCTCCTCAACCCGTGGGATTAGGCTTCCAGCCACCAGGCCGACCCTAGAGGAGGGAGTTGGCATGAAAAGGGCTGGGGGGCAGCTAGTCCTCTCCAGTCACAGTGGTTTCAAGGCCTTCATCATTCACAGCACAAGCATATATGGCAGATAATGCTCTGGCCAGCCCTCTCACCTATTGTTTCACGGGCATTCATTACCTAATTACTTTATGATAGGCGAAGGAAAGCACAGACCAAAGGGAGGTAATGCCCTTGTTATTATTTGCTTATGCTGCTGGGTGCTGTGAGCTTAATTGCCCGAGGATGGGAGGCAGGTCTGGGGGAGTGGCAGGGAGAGGGAGCGAGGAGGCCAGAGCTCCACAAAGCCTGGTGCCAGCGGGCCAGGCTGTGCTCCTGGCCCAGAGGAGACGGACTCTGCACTGTGACCTCGCTGTGGCCCAAGCATCCCTTACAGGGAGCAGGGACTGTAACCCCATGCTCTGGAGAAGGGGGCTGGGACACACAGGGGGGAGGAGAGGTAAGGGGCAGAGCCCACTGTAATTGTGACTAGCCACCACTCACAAGCCAGACTGGGTGTCAGCAGCTACATTGGTAGATGCTTTCTATGCATGATCCTGATGAGAGCTTACAATAAATCCAACAGGAGGTGGCATTAGCCCCATTTTCCAGACAGGGCAACTGAGAGCAGGTATCTCAGGGGAAGCAGAGAGCACACCTAGGCTTAGGTGCCCCCTCCCCCGACAGGCAGACTGCCATGGGCATGTTAGCTCCGGAGCCTCAGCCTCCTCCGTGTGAAGGGGACAGGCACGCCGGCCCATTAAGTTGGTGGCGCAGCTTACAGGAGATAAGCAATGCCCAGCGCTTGCCGCGGTGTCTGGCACGCGGCAGTGAGAGCCGCCGAGACGGAGTGCCCACTGCCCACTGATGGGAGCGGCACCACTACAGGTTTCACTGGCCCAGAGGGAAACTGTAATCAACACTTACCGAGCGGAGGGTAAATGGTGTCAGTTCTGATGGCTTTGACCCTTCACTAAGTAATGGGCCCCTGGGAATCCAGAGGGATTCCAGCAAGGAGCTGTGTGGCACCCCAGGAGAGCGGTTCCCACACAGAGTGAGCCCTGGACCAAGTGACCCCTGAGATGCCTTCTGACTCCACGCTCCATTAGATCAACCTCCCACTGGGCACGAGGACACAGGACCGGAGAGAGGTGGCCTGCTGGGCCTCAGGGGGACAGCGCTTGTCCCCAAACCTCCACTTCCCACTGCACAGGAAAGAGGAGACGGGGAGAGGGGTAGGGTGATGTCCCGGAATGTGAGGGTCCTGCTGTAGCCAGGCCCTGAGAAAGGGGCTCAGTCTTGCTATGGAGGCCACTCCCTCCAGCCGTGCCCTCTCTCCCACCAGAGTCTGTGTAAAACCAGCCACAGCTGCCTCCGGGGCACAACACAGGACAGCATCTCATCTCAGTGCCCGCAGAATGAGGAGGGCAGCAGGGCAAGGGTGTCGGAGCAGGAGGGCAGGGGCACTGGGGAGCAGGGTGGCCGGCAGTCCCCTCACTCTAGTCCACATGGGCCGCCTCTCACAGGGCTGGGCCCAGACACATGGTTTCACCCACTTTTTTGCCTTCTCCCCATTCTTTTTAGCAGCATTTGCCCTAATGACTTCCTGTTGACATGGCCACAGAGGTCTTCACCTGTCCTCTGTCACCTGTGGCCAAGGGCCTGACCAACCACAATCGCTGGTTCTCACTATACAAAGCGCCTATCTGTTGGATGTTTGGACATTTCCTCTGAGTCACCAGGTCAAAGACTAAAGCTGGAGAAGGGACCTCAGCATCAGATGCCAACCCTCCCTCACTGTAGAGATGAGACCACTGAGGGCTGAGGGCAGAGTGCGGGGAAGCCACGTGCTCAGTGTCCCCCACCCAGCCAGGCAAACTCAAGCCAAGACGCAAACCCCAGGCTGACTCTATCCCTTATATCTTGTTGCCTCCCCAGTGTGAGGACTCCTCCAAGTCTAGCCAAGAGAAGCCATCATTCCCAACCAGCTCCCGCCTTCAGCCTGGAGGCTGGCATTCCTAGGACTCCCAGAGGTGCTCCCTGGCAGGGCCCCAGGTTTGGGTGCAGGGGCCACAGCAGGGAGCAGCCTTTCTTGTCCTCTAAGGACTAGCTTTCCCCAGCAGTAGGAGCGGCCCTGACCCAGCACCAGAGAGCTGGCCCATTGTAATCCCAGAACCCCACAGCCCCACCCTCAGACCTGGGCCTTGTCTACCTCTGTCCTTCCTGAATTAGACCCAGTATGCAGGAACTTGGGGTTTGTGGGGTGCAGGAAGAGCTCTGAGGATGGAAAGATACCCACTCCAGGCCCAGCTTCTCTGCATGTCCTTGGACAATTTCTCTAAACCTCTTCTGTGGACAGTGACGAATGCAGCCTTGTAAGCTGGACGGGTGGAACCCAGCACTTTCTGAAGTGCCCACCGCCTGGTGAAGGTGGGCAACACTGGCATTGCCGCCCCCTGGCTCTGAGCAGGAAGCAGTGCTGCTCTGGAGAAAGGGGTCCCGGACCCCAAAGCCAGGCTTCACACAGCATATGGTTCAACAGACTCCCACCCACCTGCACCTTGCAGAGCAGTGCCTGTTTACTGCCCTGCACCCCAACAAGATGCTGAGATTGCCAATCCTACCAGGTGGCCGCCATGCTGGCCCACACTCCCTGTAAGCAGCCACCACACCTGCTCCTGCCCAGCTGGACTCCCTCACCCTGGGCAAGCTCCCACCCACACCTGTGAGGCCAAGTCAGGTGCCAAGGCCCACCTGGGCACCACACCTGCTGTGTGACTGTAGTGGGGGGTCAGGGGCCAGCAGCCAGGAAGATTCCAGAGCCCCCCTTGCTGCTCCTTATTGAGGTTGCCCCCAGATAGGAAGTCTGTCCCAGGTTTAATTGTCTCGGTTCTTCAAACACTGGCTCCTCATCCCAGGTCTGGGAAGTTGCTTCCGCACTGATCATCCAGGAGAAAAGCTACTCTTAAAAATATAAATTAGATCATGTCACTACCGTGCCAACACCCTCCTGGGCCTTCTCATCCCAATGGCAGCACATCATAGACTTCACTCCGTGTAACCCTCCCAACCCAACCTATCTCCCTCCCTCCTGCCATCATGCCACGAATCTCCCGCTCTCTCCCTCTCTCCAGCCACACCAGCCTCCCTGTGCTGCCAGAATGCGCCAGGCCCACCCGTCCAGGGCTGATGGCACTGGCTGCTCCCCCTGCCCAGATGGCCATATGGCTGCCCCCTCGCCTTATTTGGGCATTGATGCCGTATTAGTGAGTGCTTCCCTGTCCGCCCCATTGAAAATGACAGCCACCCCACCCCGATCACTCCCATCCGTGCTCTGTGGCTCCTCAGAGCGTTTACACCACCATCTGGAAGCTGCATGCTTTAACTATCATTTACTGGCTGTAAACTCAATGAGAGAAAACAATTGTCTCGTGTTCACTGCTGTGTCCTCATCACTGACAGGTTATGAGCTCAGAGTAAGCACTTGATACATCTTAGTGAAAGTCAGGGAGGGAGGGAAGGAGAGAGGGAGGGAGGGAGGGAATAAGGAAAGGAGGGAGGAAAGAAGAAGACCGGCAGCCAATAGGAAGTCAACTCTTGACATGCACAACACCTAGAATAGAGTGATTATTAATAAGTAGTGATAACAGCACTGGCTGCTGTTTCTGAACAGCATCACAGTAACTGTGCGGCAGGTACGAGCTCACTCAACTGCCGTGAGGGTTAAGCAGCTGGCCCAGGAGGGCTCAGCCGGAGTTTAAACCAGCTGTCTGACACCAAAAAGAGACAAGTACCTGTCCTGGCATCCTCCCGGGAACAGCAGGTGGAGCAAACGGGATAATGTGTGCGGAGGACGGGCTGTTGGTGAGTGCCCGTGGAAGGTTTATTACCATAAACCTTAAGCACTCAATTCACCCCAGCAGCCTGGGTATCTCATGTACCACAAAGGCCCTTCTTCAAGGTCCCCGGGCCTTGAGAGGGCGGTTACATCAAGGACAGAGAATCACGGTTTCTTTCTCGGCCAAGAACTCTCTCAGAACCATAAATCACCCTTCCTGGAGCAGAGCATCGAATTGGAAATGAACGTGGCCGAGTTGACAGGCCGTGAAGCCCTCTTGCTGAGCACGGAGGCTCCCCACTCGGATGCCAGCCAAGGAGAGGATGCAGCCCGTCTGGGTGCTACCCACATCCCAGGGGCTGTGTCTCCTGCCCTCTCGGCCCAGCGCCCTGAGGGTCTGCTAGGAACAGCCTCCCTCATCTCTCTGTGGCAGAGAAGAGACCACCAGGAACACTTCCATCTCTGGAAGCCCATGCCTGGACCCTCCCCTTTATGGCCTTGGTACCACCGAACATTCTGGGGTGCTCGATCTCCAGGGGACTGTTGGGGGGGAAAAAGGACCCAGGAAATCTCCACCTGGCCTCTTCTTGTGTCTTATTTTGTCCTGGTCGATGTCAGAAAGCCATTTGCCCTGAGTCTGCACTGACAGATTCTGCTTCTCTGTTATGTCTTCTTTCTGCCTGGAATTCCCATCCTCATTCCATTCCCTTCCCTGTCCTCTCTCATCTGTCAAAACTGACCCAGTAGCCCCACATGCAGCTGCCCTGAACTCAGTACCATGCAGAAGAGCCTTACTCTCCTGTCAGAGGGATGGCGGAGGTGGAAAGCTCTGGGCTAAAGGTAGGAGGCTGCTCTACACTGCGCAGTTCCCACCTATTGAATGTTTTGTGCTAAACCACTTCTCTATGAAGGGGTGTTTGTTTTTTTTGGGGGGGGGGCGGGGTTTGAAATCCACTCAGTACAAATCCATAGGCCCAGTTCCGCTTTGAGAAGATGCTTTATTTCCTGGCAATGATTATGACATTCGGTGGCACAGCTGCCCAAAGACAGAAAGCCTGAACTTCAATACCCACAAACCCCTGGGGCTTCCATGCGGGCCACTGTCCTGGTCCCTCTGCCCCGGGTCTTCACCGGGCCTAAACGCTGGAGAAGGGTCCTCCAACCACCCCCACTCCTGCCAAACAGGCCAAAAGGAAATCCCCTGGCAGCCCCTTGCACATCCTGGCGGGTGGCCCAGCCAGGGGATCCTCCCAGGTACCGAAAATCCTGAGTATCAGGGATTAGTCCGATTACCTTAAGCGGCTCAAGCAAATAAAGCATAATGTGGGCACCACCAGCTGGGATTTTCATATGAGAGTTCTGCAAAGGGAGAAGAGGGAGGAAGTGGTGGCTCTGACACCCAGGGGCAGAGCAAGCAGGGCAGCAGAGGAGGAGCTCCCTGAGCTGTGCAAACAACTGCCTCTCACCAGTCTTTGTGGGAGAAAAAGGTGGCAGCAGAAAAGGCCAGCCGACCTGTAACAAGTCGCTTGCCATCGCTGTGCCTCAGGTTTCTCGTCTCAGATTCGAGGGGCTGTGCAAACGCTCCCCAAGGTTCTATCTGGCCTGACCTTGAGGCCTGAGGTGTAAGTCCCTCACTAACACGTGTCTGGCGGTGCAAAAAGCTCAAGGAAGGCAGTGCACCGATGGGCCATGTTCTCTACTTGGTGCTTTAGCACCGTCTTACAAGTCGGAAAGGTGGGACTGCTACGAGGCCCTCAGAGGTCTGGTAATGTCCAAGGTCACTCACCTGGTAAGCGGCAGAGCTAAAACTGAAATCCACTCTCTTCTGAGACTGAGGGCCATGTTTTTCTTCTGTCCCTTACTGCCTTGGGATAGTCAAAAAGTACAAGAAGAGATGGGATCTCCTTACGAAATGCTGCTTATTACTGCCACTGAAGCAATCACCCTATGGCTTCTAAATAACTCTGCAGTAGAGACATCTCAATCTGTATAGCCAGGAACGGACAGGGAGCTAGAGCCATGGCCTAGGGCGGGGGTCCAAGCTGGGAATGTAATGACCCATTAGACATAATATCCCATGGGAGGTGTGTTTACAAACGGCCACATGTGCTGCTCAAAATTAATGTCAACCCCACATTTCAGAACCAACACATACATCTCAGTTAACGCCTCACATCTGCCCAACCTGTGTAGCTCAGTGGTTGAGCATCAACCTATGAACCAGGAGGTCACTGTTTGATTTCTGGTCGAGGCATATGTCCAGGTTTTGGGCTTAATACCCAGTGTAGAGAGTGCAGGAGACAGCCTATCAATGATTCTCTCCCATCATTGATGTTTCTATCTCTCCCTCTCCCTTCCTCTCTGAAATCAATAAAAATATATTTTACAAAAAAAATACCTCACATTTACAAAATCATTATTTCCTGTTCCTTCAATCATCTTCAGGAAACGGGAACATAAAATGACAACCCAGAGTTCACACCAGGGCCTTAGAGACTTAGAATGGGACTGGCCGAGACCTCAGCGCCGCTCCCTCAGCCAGAGTGACCTGGGCCGGGCCCGTGTCAGCCTGCTCACCTGCAAAGATGCCCTGGCTCTGCTGCTAGTCTGCAGGGCAGCCTGACCTGCCCGGGGAGAGCAGCTCAGGAACCGCCCAGACAAGAGAACCATCACAGCGGCCCGGTCGGAAGACAAACAGCACATTTATTTTCCAGTAGAGCTACAACTGGTAATCACACCAGGCAAGCCTGAGGCAGGGCCGCAAGTTCAGATGGGTACTAATGGGTATAATTTTCTGAATGCCCTATGTCATCTTGGTTAATCCTGTTCTCAATACTGCCCATTAGGCTCCATTATCCCCATTTTGAAGATGAACAACTGAGGCATGAGGGCTTTCTGAAGATCCATGGCTAGCACCGTGGCTTCACTGAGGCCCAGGGAGCTCCATACCAGTCCTTTTCCTTACGTTTTAGCACAACTTCTTGTTTCAAGGAGAGCACTCAACGCCCTTCTAAAAAGGTTTTAAAAAATGAAATGAATCTGAGAGTCACAGATCTGTTGAGGTCAGAGTTGTAAGAGGCCTTAGAACTCGTGTGGTCCATTCCCTTCCTTTGGAAAGGAAGAGCCAAGGGCCACACAGGGCAGAAACACACGCAGCTGTGGAGAGCCCCACGAGGCTGAGAGATGGCCTGAGAAGAGTGGGAAGCCAGTCACTCCTTTCTAGCCTCAGTTTCCTTCCTCCATGAGCATCTGTGAGGGTCAACCACGATGCTGCAGAAATGCAAAGCCCTTCAGTGGGGCTGGTAAACAGCAGTTATTATCAGCTAAGTGCCAGGCAATGCACTTGTATGACCTTGAACAATGACCTCCCCAGTTCTGATCAGCAAATAACAAACTGACAGGGTTGTGAATCCATATTTTCCAAACAGCAAATTTGATCTCCATCCACTTCACCCAAGTGGAGGCCTGCTCTGGTTTCTAGTCAAAACAGACTAGATATGGATAACTAAGGAAACTTAGTTATAATATGGACAACTACAGGAAATCCACCCTCATTGTCATAAAAGAAGGCAGACATTTCCATGCCATGGCCAAGTTAACTTTTATGACTCAAGTTAGTGGAGGAAACGGCAAACTGAATCAAAACAAGGATGTGAGCATGGTTGAGGAACAGCCGAACGCTACCCAAAGATGCCGAGTTTAAATCCTCGAGCCGCCAGCTCATCTTGTCAGAGGCGATGGGCCCTTCCTCTCTTCCACCTTCTCCTGGCTCCTGAAAAGCAGCCCAGGACAATTTGGAAATGTTCCATAAAGAGGTTGCTAGAGAGAAAGAGAGACAGTGGAAGGGTCAAGAGGGGAGAAGCAGGAGAAGGAGGGAAGCCCGTTGCTACCTGTGACTTGGGAAGGGAATCCGGTTCGGATGGGAGGATGGTCCACCGACCGGCCTCTGGTCCTGTGGTCCCTGAGGTGTGGGCCACGGCTCCAGGAAGCAGTTTGAAAATAAATGCGGCAGCACAAGGTAATGTATGTGCCCGTGAAAGCCGCCTACACGCCTCTCCAGGGGAAAACTGTCCTTTCCTTTAACACTGCGCCATCGCTCTTTGTTGGGTAAGAATATGCCCTTTTAATGAAACGACGCTGATGACAGAGCTGGTATTTGACAGTTTCTTTTTCATGCCCTTGCTTGTCAAAATAAAAGGCTGGCCACCCGGGGATAGTCTCTATGTTTTTTAAAGTTTAATTTGGGATCTCACGGGAAGCCTAGGACACACTCACCGAGTCCTCACTCTGCAGATGGGAAATGCAGGCCCAGAGCGGCCAAGCTCGGAGTGGTCGTCCCCCCACTATATGGGCCCCAGCATATGTGTGCCACGCCCATCAGGGACAGCCTCAGGGTCAGGAAAGGTGGGGCCTGAAGACAGAGACAAGGTCCCTTGAGCTTCCTGCAGCTCAGCAAGTGCTGGCCCAGAGAGCAGGACAGAAAGGAATGCATCGGTTATCAGGGCTCAGGGCCATTCCAAGGGGTCCTGAGCTCCTGGACTCACTGCTGGGTCCTGAGGCCCTCCCTGCCACCTCAGCAAAGAACCTAAACCACCTCCCTGGAAAAAAGTGCAATTGCTGCCAGGGCCCCAAACCATCGTTCAAGGGTAAGTGGAGAGAGAACGTACCAGCAGACGACAGATGGGATGCATTGCTTGTGGGTGAATCTGCCCTCCAAGTCAACAGGCAGAAGCAACAAGGGGTAAAAAGGTGACTTGTGAGCAATCTAAGTTACAGCCCAATGCCCCAAACGAAACAGGTCACTGAATCCCTCGTGGCTGCCATTCCCTCAGCACGCCTCCCACCACCTGCCCTCACACGTGCTGTGCTCTTCTCCTCCAGGCTCCACTGCTCCAGGGGCATACGGCCCATCTGCTCAGGGCACAGCCTCAGAGCTAGAGCAGTGCCTCACACAGAGTGCAAAACCGATCATGTGCTACAGAATCATGGAACAAATGCTGGGTGTTGGTTGTCTTCTGCTTTGTTTCCACTCTGTTCACATGTTCTGGAATCTCACAAATCCTCCCCAGTTCCCACCGTCCAGAACGCAGAACCCTAATTCCTCCTGGCCTGGCCTTCAGGCCTGCAGCCTCCTCACAGCCTGCTTGCCCACCGCAGTTCTCTGATGGGGCTCGGTCCTCCTAACCTCCACATCTTCATTGCCTCCTTCTTCTATTCCTGGGACGCCCTCTCTATCGCTCCCACCCATCTTCATCTCCTTAATCAAATCCCAGGGGCCCACTAACGTCCTCTCCCTGCCCCAACCCCAGCGCCGACCTGTTCCCTCACTCAGCGTGTCTTTTTAGCCCTCACCGACTGAATGGTTTTCAGCCTCTTCCATCTGCTGGACTTAGATGGGGTTTGGCTTCAAGTCAAAAGTGCTGTCAAAATTAGGTCGTCCTACTGTTTTTGCCAGTAACTGCCATTCAGGAAATCAATGCCTAGCAAGTCAGAGAGACGTGAGGAGGCAGACGGATGGCTGGGTTACCAGGCTCACTGATGCCCTCAGGAGGAGCATGTCAATGGCCACCCTCTGTGCGGGCCCAGCCTCACATCTCCAGGGCTCCACACGGCTGCCTGTCTCTCCTTGCTCGGGTTCTGCACCCCCTGCCCAGGAGGCCTGGCTGAGCTCCAAAACCTCAGCCTCCTGTGTGCCTGGTTCCCACTCTAGTCTGTATAAGGTTTCCAACACAGCAGCCAAATGCAAGAGAGTCCAGGCTGGCTGTTAATGTGAAACAATAACAAATAATTCAACAAATAGCCTGGGAAGAGGGAAGGGACTTTCTATTTCTCTGGGGTTCAGATAGCTGCTTCTCCTTCTCCTTCTAGAACCCTGAGGGGAGTGAAGAACAGAGAGCCCCCGGTACTGCAGAGCCTCAGCCCTTTTCTTGGCACCCCTAGACCCATCAATCTCCTCCTTGTGGCCTGGGACCGCTCCACAACCCTGGATGTCAGGAGAGGCTAAGCAGCTGTGAGAACCTTCTTTCTCCAAGGTTTTTCCAAAATTATATCAGGTTTCTTCCTACCCCAGCTCGTCAGCGGGGACTCTTTTGCCTAACATGGTTGAGGAATGTCTTAGAAACCGGTGTGATTCGGCCTGGCTTCAGATGCGGTTTTCCACCCAGACAGCACACACCGAGCGTCTGGACGTGCTGGCTCCTACCTCTGGGGCACCCACACCCTCTCCCAGTCTCCGGGCCTCGGTCAGGAGGGTCGCCTTTCCAAAGCAGCAGGGGCAGCCCGAAGAACTCAGATACAGAAAACAAGCCAGTAGGAAGCCTCAAAGTGCGTGCACAGGGCCTCCCCTGCCCACAGCAGGCCTCTCTTCCCCCCAATTTTCTGAATCTGCAAATCAACTTGTGATGCACCAATAATTAAAGAGCAATAATGCACATAAATTTTGGAGAGCACAGGCCCTTCTCCCGGAAGAGAGGGCAAAGCCCTCCAGCCTGCTCTCCCAATGCAGATTACTTCTCCCCTCCTGCCTGTGCAGAGTAGCCTCCTTCCACAGATGCAGACTGTAACCGAAGGGTCCAAACGTAATTGTGAGAACATGCAGTTCCCCAAAATGTCTGTGAGCTGAATGCCACATCACTGCTGAATTATTTCTGAACTGTTCTTAGTCCTGCTACACCCTTGCCTGAGGACCCACAACCTCCCCCTGGACAAAAAGAAACATTTTCTTCCTCCGTGAGTGACCTGTCTCCTGGGCTCAGAGGGCCACACCAGGTGGGCACGGGAGGAAGGTAACTTCTAAATCTCCAAAGTCTCCGACTATGAAGATCTAGTGACTGCAGTGAGACAGGGCACTGTGGTCATCACCTGAGCTGGTACCTGCGCGCCTCAGGTTTCCATGACAACTATCAGTCTGCCCCACGCACTCATGAAGTTGGGATCTCATCTCTGTGGGCCGCTCTGGGAGAAAGGTCAGAATGTCACCTGAATCCCCAGTCTTTGCTCTTCTTCATCTTCTGCAGCTGCTTTTCTGCCCTGAAGCTGGACAGAGATGGTTGTTACTAAGATTTCTTAGCACAGATACATCAAATGTGGGCACTAAGCCCAGGAGAAGGGACACATGGGAACGCTTCTGGGGACACTGGCAATGGTTTGCCTCTTGGCCCCCTGGGATGTTACATGGATTCTCATGTGATTACTCATCATCTTGTACTTTTATATGTATATGCTTTTCTGTATATTTGTTTTATTTCACTATTTTTTAAAGACTAAAAAATGAATCAGCCAAACTGTTCTTCAGGGACCCATCATGGTCACCCACAGGACAGTGGAAATAAGCCCAAGTCAGAGCCTGAACAACAGTACCAGGAATCAGAAAACCCCACTGAAGTGACTGATCTCCAGACAGCCAGGAGCCAGGCACCAGCCAGAAAGGGGCATCAAAGCAGAAGTTAAAGGCGATAAGACAGTCCTAGGACCAATGGGCTAGAAAACCCAAGAGCACCTGCTGATGTCCTGAGGTCATGAAGTGAGGGAGGCAGGGCCCTGGCCATCAGAGAAATAGTGAGCCTGCTTCCCACGGCCCTGCCAGCCTGCTCCTGAGAGGTGCTCACGGCCTTGGCACGGCCTGGATTATGGTGTCAGGCACATTAAGCAATCTGGATGTGAGACAAGTTTCCAAACCAGCTCTTCACCCTCCATGAACCTCCACTTATCACTCATTCCAGCCACACTGCTCCCCTGGTCCTTCCCCGCACACACCTCACATGGCTACCGCAAGTCCATCATTATGTTCACACTGGAAACCTTCACCATGCAATTTAAAGGCCACCTCCACCATGAAGCCTCTACAGGTCTCTTAATTGGAATGAACATCTCCCAGTGGTGTTCACACAACACTTCCTCTGTCTCCTCAGAGTATTACTTTTTCCTCTAGTTATTAGCCTCATTACATGTAGCCACTGTGGATACATTCATCATTCCCCCAGCTAAGAGGGTTGAGGTCAGAAACTGGATCTTATTAGTTCTCATATCTGTAGAATATGTATATGTATGTATACGTATACATATCTAATGTAATAAAAGAGTGATATGCAAATTAACCATCTCTCTGGGATGCCTAAGCCACGCCCACCAGCCAATCAGAGCAGCTGTATGCAAATTAACCCAGCCAAGATGGCAGCTGGCAGCCACGGAGCTAGAGCAAAAAAAGAGGAGGCTTCCATTGCAACTGCCTGCCTAGGCCGGCTGGGCCTCTGCTCAAGGCAACAATGTTTCAATCACAGAAGCCACGGAGCTGAAGCAAACAGGAGGCTTTGTTGCCTGCCTAGGCCTCCGCTCCAAGGCAACAAAATTTCAATTATAGAAGGTAAATAAACCCCAGAAACCTGATTCCAGCCTCGCTGGAACCTTGGGTCAATGGGAGCTGTGGGCAGCCTGAAAATGGCCCTCAACCCCTCACCCAGGCTGGCCACACCCCCATGGGGTGAGGGTCCCCACTGGGGGGCTTGGCCAGCCTGCAAATAGCCATCAGCCCCTCACCCAGGCTGGCCAGGCACGCCAGCAGGTGGACATTCCCTGAGGGGTCCTAGACTGCAAGAGGGCACAGGCTGGGCTGAGGGATCCCCCCGAGGGCACAAATTTTTGTGCACCAGGCCCCTAGTATATAATAAAATAGTGATATGCAAATTAACCATCACTCCAAGACACCTAAGACATGCCCACCAGCCAAGCCACACCCCACCAGCCAATCAGAGTGGCTGTATGCAAATTAACCCAGCCAAGATGGCCGACAGCAGCCACGGAGCTAGAACTAGCAGGAGGCTTGCCCCGGCGATGCAGGAAGTTAAGGTTCCTGTCTGCCTAGGCTGGCTATAGCCTCCGCTCCAGGCAACAAAGTTTCAATTATAGAAGATAAACAAACCCCAGAGACCTGCTTCCAGCCTTGGGCTCAAAGAAGCACTGGGAGCCTAGGTTGTCAGGGGCAACCCAACCTGGACTTTAGTTAAAGAACCAAAGTTTCAACTTTAGAAGTTAAATAAATTCCAGCCAGCCTCGCTGCAAACAGCCATCAGCCACTCACCCATGCTGGCCAGGCACACCAGCAGGTGGACAACCCCTGAGGGGTCCCAGACTGCAAGAAGGCACAGGCCGGGCTGAGGGACACCGCCCCCCTCCCCATTGCACAAATTTTTGTGCACCGGGCCCCTAGTGTGTATATATTAGAAGATATGTATGTGTGTATATATTTTTTTAATGTCCACATCTAGCACTGTGCCTAATGAATATGCAACAAGCACTCAATGTTTACTAAGAAAGCTGAGTCCAATAGCATGCAGGCCTTAGGCTGCCAAGGAGCACACAACTAGAGGGTGAGCGGCAGAGGAAGCCATTACACCTCACAGCCATGCACTTCACCCTCCCTCTCTCCCTCTAGTTCACTGCTAAGCTTCCTAATTACTAGCACATTAACTGCTCTGGCTCCAGCCCCCATCCATTCTCCACACTGAAGTCAGAGAATTATCCGTAAGTGTAGACCAGTCAGATCATTCTTCCTGTGCCTAAACTCTTCAATGAGTCCCCATTGCTCTCAGGGTCAAGTTCAAAGTCCGAGGCATGGCCTTCCAATGTGTTTTTGCATAGCTGGACTCTGCCTGGCATCTGGACACATGTGGGGCCACTCCTGGCCTCACCTTCTTTATGTTCCAGCCATACTGGACTT
>PVJC01042049.1:0-14868 GCA_004026665.1 Murina feae
ACCCCCGGTCCTCTGTACCATCCTCCAGAGTCTGGAGCAGCTCTGAACACCCCCTGCTCAGAACCCACCCCGTGTCCCACTGGGGAGAAAAGGCAGAGCTGTGGGCCTCAGTTTTCTCAATTGCAAAATGGGTGCTCGGGGAAGGACTAGGACTAAGGGGCACTAGGACTTGTGGGGGCACTAGGACTAAGGGGCACTAGGACTTGTGGGGGAAGGTGTGGGTGGTGGGGAGGTGCCTGAATGCAGGAAGGTGTGCATCCCTGGGGGTGCACTGGCTGGGGTGCCTGGGCAGGCAATGGGCACCTGAGGGGGACCTGCTCCTGCCTCTCCCACCCCGTCCCAGCGCCAGTAGCCCTCTGCCGGCCTCTCCACCTCCCAATGGTAACACCCACTGGGCCGGGCCGGGGCAGAGGCAGGGCTGGCCTCGGGATCAGGCCTGGGGGCACCCTTCCAGGTCCGGGGTCCTAGCCATGGCTCCCCTGCCGGTCACGCTAAGGCCTTGCGCGCCACCCTGCACCCCCGCGGGGTTCTGAGGGCAGAGATGGGGCAGGGAGCCCTTCCCCTGAGCCTCATGTATAGATGGGGAGACTGAGGCTCAGGAATGCAAGGTGGCCGCCAGGCTCCAACTGCCAGCCCAGGTTGAGCAGAGCTGCCAGCACACAGGCCAGGAAGCCGGAGTTGGGGTTTGCGAACGGGGGCTGAGGCTGAGATGAGGGGGTAGCAGCCCAGAGCCCAAGGCCAGGAAGCTGGGCAGGAAGGCTGGGGCGCCCCCATAAACCGGCCCTGTGCCCGTTCCCCAGGGAGGCACCATCAGGACGGAAGTTGGGGTGTCTCATAGGGAGGATTAGGGGTCAGAAGCATGGGGAGTGGAGGCTGGGGTAGAGGGACTGCAGGCCAGGCCAAGGGTGCCTGGAGCAGGTGGTCTCGGCAGAGGTGGGCCTGCTGGGGCGGCACCGAGCGGGCAGGAAGTAGCCCACTGGGGTGGGGAGGGGGGGCAGGCTGCACAGGGCGAGGGGCTGCCGGGACCCCAGGGCTCCAGCCGAGGGGACAGCTGTCTGCCCGGTGGAGCCTCTTCGTGTGTGTGGCCCCGGGAGGTGGGAGCAGCAGGGCTCGCCCTGGCCAGGCTGCCTGGGGTGAGGGTAGGTGGGCAGAGGCAGAGCAGGACCTCGGAGCTGGGCCCGGGCCCGGGAAGAAGATCGCGAGGCCCGCAGGTCTGCCAGCCCCCACCTCGTGACCCAGCCTCCCGGGCTCGGCCACCGCCTCTGCTCTGCCACCTGCTCCGGGCCAGCGCCCCAGGGTGCTGTCCATGACGCAGGCTGTGACCTCTGCCGCGCCTGCCTCCTGGCGAGGTCCCAGGCCACAGGCACACGTGTACACACACACACACACACACACACACACACACACGGACCTGGTCAGACTGGTTCTACTCAGCAGGCTCCAGGCCTGTGTAGGGCCACTGCCCCGGGCTCAGCCTCAGTTTCCCCACCTGAGGCCCTTTCGGGGCTGGGCCCAGGAGGAGCCTCAGAGCTGGGGCGGGGGGCGGGGGGCAGGAAGAGCCTAGAGACTCTCAAATGCAGCGGCCGCCTCCTTCCCCTACACGTGGGCCCTTCATCCTTGTCCCTCAGCCCGCAGGTCCCCAAAGGAGGCTCCGAAGACCCCCGCAGGTGCCCACACAGCCGGCCGCCAGCAGAAGCCGATGCCTCGGGTACTTAGCTAGTCACATGACTCACCCACCAACAGCCCAGCCCAGCCCAGCGCCCGTGTTTCGCCCTGCTCCCCGCGTCCCTGTGGTGGTGGATGGTGACACCCGCCTGTTGGGCTGTCCCTGTCCTAGGGCACCAGGCGGGCCCTGTGCTCCCGGCTGGACGCTGCAGGCATCTGTGTAGGCAACCACTGTGTGACGGGATGGGGTGTGCCCACGTGTGTCCGCGTGAGGATGGCGAGGAGGATCCTGTGGGCCACAGGGGTGCTGAATCATGACTGGGAAGTCCAGTGGCCAGGACGCCCAGCCAGCTGCTGCACTCGGAGCCTGTGGCCGACCTCCCCACAGTCCTGGTCCCCGGGCCAGTGTGGCTGGGCCACCACCACCGGACAGCGGAGCCACGCAGTGAGCAGTGCCCAGGGCCTGCACCTGCGCCCAGGACGCTCGACCCACTCAAGCCATTCGGGGCGTGGAACCTCCTTCCAGTCCCCCTGCGGCCAAGGGGGCTCTTCTCTCCAGACCCCCTTGCCCTACCTGGAGGGATACTGCTCCGGCAAATGGAGCAGGAAGGCCCGGGGGGGCGTCGAGAAACCCTGACCCTGCAGAGCTGGGAAGGACAGGCCCTGAGGGTGGCAGGGGCATGGGTGGCAGCGGGCTAGGGAGGCCCAGGTGTGGGGGTGCGGAGGAGGGGCAGTGGGTGGCACAGCTGAGGGGCGAGGCAAGGGGCCAGGTGGTCGGACAGCAGGGCTGTGGGTGGGTCAGGGGTGTGGAGGGGGGTGAGGAGGGACATCATGGTGGGGGCTGTGGATGAGGGTCGCTGGGTGGGGTGGCCCGCAGTCGGGGGCAGGGTCACCTGGGGACACAATGGGCCCTTGTCCGGCTGCCAGGCGCCCTGAGCAAACACACGCCCTGCGCGGCTGCACAGCGTGTCCTGGGCCTGGCAGGGCGGGCGCTGGGCCATGGCAGAGCAGGCCCTGCCTGGGGCTCCAGGTCCACCTCGTGTGCCCGGCTGGGCTCCCGCCCGCCGTGGCCTGTGGCCCTGGCAGGAGCCTTTCTCAGGACAGCCGTGGGCTCCACCGCTCCGCCGTGTCCGGGGGCCTGGCCATCCGGCTCACAAGGCGACCAGACACAGAGGCCCCTCAGGCAGCAGAGGCTCACCTGGACACCCAGTCCGTGCGCTGGACGGCAGGGGCAGGTGGGCAGATTGGCCCTGGGGGTGGAGTGGGCACAGGGCTCCCAGCCCTGGAGGCAGCGGGAGAGAGGCCTGGCCCACCCACACCCCAACCCAGGGAGGTGCAGGAGGCTCGAGGGACTGAGCTGAGGGGCCTCGGAGGGTGGGGTGGAGGGTGGGCCGGGCCTTGAGGCTGCAGCTGGGGTCAAGGCCCAGGTCAGCCTGTGCCATAGCGGGCACCTCTATCAGCTGCCACCTGCTGTGGGGGAGGGGCTGAGGACCCCAGGAGGGGTCATTTGCATAACAAATGGGTTCCCTGGAAGGCAGTGATCTGGAAGCTGCCCCTCTGCCATCCCAGACTGCTGTGGGGCCAGGGCCTGATCCCCCCCTTCCCTCCCTATCCCCCCCCCCCGCCCTGCAGGGCACACGCACACACCTGCCCCAGGCTGTGCAGCCACCCCATGCAAGGCCACCCCGCAGGATGGGCCGCAGAGAGGGCCTCAGAGAATTTCCTGGTCTGTTAGTGAGGCCTCACCCAGGCCAGAGATGCCCCTGCCCAGCGCCCCAGGTCCTCACGCCCTGGAGGTGGTTCTGCAGGTCAGCGACTGGCCAGGCCTGCTCTCAGGGCCACCGCCCATGCTGGGCCTGCTGGGCTGCGGGGCAGGTCAGGGGGTTCTAAGGCACCTGGATCCTCAGTCCCCAGCTTCTGGGACGGGGGTGGGCGGCGGGCGGGGTGGGGGGAGGAGCCCTCAGACCAGCACAGCCCGATGTAGGCGGCTCGGGCAACTGAAAGTAGCAGAAAACAGGTGAAATTAATTTTGATGAGGGATCGTATCTAACTGAAAGCTCCAAAATAGGACCATTTCAACCTGCAGTCAACAGAGCATCGGTGGGCCCGCCCCCCCGCCCCCCCTCCGGCTCTCCTGCCTCCCACAGTGGGGACCGGGCGGCGCTGTGCACAGGGGCAGCCAGGGAACAGGAGGGGTCACTCCCAGGACCACAGGGAGTCTGGGCTCTGCCGGTCGAGGGTCCCACGGAGGCCACCCAAGGAGCAGCGGGTCAGCCCAGCGGCCAGCCCTGACCTGCGGGAAGTGGGCCGCCCTCACCCAGGCCCAGCCAGGCCAGGAGTGGGTGGGACTGCGAAGGCCAGACCCCCAGGCCTTGGGTCAGGGAAGGGCCACCGGGCATGGCACCCGAGGGTGGGACCCTCATTCATGGAGAAAACCTGCCTCCTGCCGTGCCTGTGGGTCCTTCCCCAAGACCTGGGCACAGGGCCCGAGGGTCACAGGCAGGGGGGCCCTGGGCCCCCCTCCAGCCACAGCCCCTACTCTCCCCGTCCCCCGTGGTGGCTGTTTCAGGGGTTCTGCTCTGGGCGGGGGGCGGGGGGCACTTGGGGCTGAGTACCTGAGGTTGGTTTTTGGGAAAGTGATTTCCAGGCAAACTGTTGAACGCTCCCGAGGTTGTGTAAAGGGCTTCCTTCCCCATACCCTGCACCCCTCCAGGCATCAGGGCCTGGCCTCCTGGTCTCCCGGAGGGGGGCCCCCCTCTCTGCCTGCACCTGGGTGGGCAGCAGAAGCTGGGACCCGCACAGGGGCTGCCTCCTCTCCCCTCCCCTCCCCTCCCCTCCCCTCCCCGTGGGCAGCCAGCCCAGACCTGGGGTTCCCGTGGGCAACGAGGCCTGTGCCATCCCTGCCCCATGTGGTCCAGGGCAGAGGGGTCCCAGGGGCTCCCCGTGCCCCGCGGCACCCGGCTGCTCTGGGCAGGACTCAGAGGCCTGGTGGGGACAGTGCAGCTCTGTCCGCAGCCCTGCCACCAGACCCACCGGCGCTGCCTGCGGCTAGAGGAGTCTGTGCACAGCGCGAGGCCTCTCTCCCCACAGGCGCCTGTTTGTGGGGAGGGGGAGCCAGTCAGCAGCCAGCTGGGGGGCGGGGAGGCGCCCAGCTCTCCCAGTTCTCTGCTTGTTCCTTCATCCATGCACTTGTTGTTGTTTTTTTTTTTGTTGTTGTTGTTGGTTTTGGGTTTTTAGAGGGTTTGGTTAGAATTTTTTTTTAAATCCTCACCCGAGGATGTTTTCCCATTGGTTTTTAGGGAGAGCGGGAGAGCGAGGGAGGGACAGAGAGAAACATTGATGTGAGAGACAGACATTGATGGGCTGCCTCCTGCACACGCTCTGACCCGGGCCGGGCCGGGGAGGAGCCTACAACTGAGGTGCAGGCCCTTGACCAGAATCGAACCTGGGACTCTTTGGTCTACAGGCCGACGCTCTATCCACTGAACCATACTGGGCAGGGCTGTTTTGTGGGTGTTTTTTTAAATATATATCTATTTTATTGATTTCAGAGAGGAAGGGAGAGGGGGAGCGATATCAATGATGCGCATCATTGCCCGGCTGCCTCCTGCACGCCCCCTGCTGGGCGTGGAGCTGAAATCGGGGCATGTGGCCTTGACCGGGAATCGAACCCGGGATCCGTTGCAGGTCGGTGCTCTAGCCGCTGAGCCACACCAGCCAGGGCCATTCACTCCCTCTCCTTCCTTCCCTCGGGCATCCATCGTTCGATCAGTCGTCCTTTCTTGAGAGCCCACCCACTTGGGGCCAGGCCCTCGGTCCAGGGAGCCAGGGGACAGTGGACGCCTTCCTCAGGAAGGAAGGGTCTGCAGCGCCCCGGCTGGCTGGACTGACGGGTGGACGGACACGGGACACGTGGACGCCTGTGTGGATTGGGGTTCGGGCTGACGCATCCCTTAAGCGGTCTCCCGACGGAGGCCCTGGGTGCCAGCGTCCTGGCTCGGACACATCCTCCTGGCCAAGGGGGCACCTCTAGCAGGACCTCAGAGAGCGGCCTTGCCCACGGGGACGTGCCCAGGGCAGCGCGTGGAGGCCTGGACCAGACCACGGGCAACAAGTCCCGCTGAGGCCCCGCCCCGAACCCTCGGAGCCGCCCCACCCAGTCGCTCTGCAAACACCTCGTTCAAATGCACGACGACTGCACCACCGAGCGCCCTCCACCCGCTGATGCTCCTCGCTCCCTCCAGGCGGGGTCTTCCCACGCTCACTGCTCAGCGGAGGGATCCCTCAGCCTCCGAGATCCGCACCCTCCACGCAGGGCCCGCCGGCTCCCACCCGCAGGCCTCACCCTCTGACGGCTCCTCCCCACACCCTGAGACCCTGACCTCCCACACGCAGGCCAGTGGGGGGGAAAAGAGGGGACGGGAGGGGTGTCTTAGAGTGGCCATCCTCTTGCCTCTGCCCAGTGTCCTGTATCTATGGGGCCCCTCCCTCACCTCTGCCAGGGCCCCTGGCCCCCAGCACTCCCCAGAGACCAAGGCGGGCAGCAGAGGGCGAGCAGGTGAGGGCCAGGGCCCTCCTGGGTTCCCCCCAGCCCCTTTAGGCCCTGCCTTCCCTGTCCCAGGGCCCATCCTGATGGTGCAGACCCAGGTGTCGGGCCACGGAAGTCACCAGCATCCAGTTGCCATTGAGCTGGGAGGGTCCCTCTTCCAGGCTCAGCCCCAGCCCCTGGCATGAGCCGGCTCGGGGCCCTGCTCCATCTGTTCGCTGACCTGAAGAAAGCAGAATAGGAAGCCCAGGACAGCACGGAGGAGCCTGCGGGGGGGCTACTGGCCCCCACCAGCCTAAGGCGCGTCCCAGGATGTGGTGAGCAGGCGCCAGCTGTCCAGGCCTGGACAGAGCCCCCTCGCCGACACCATCGCATCTTCCCCGCCCCTGGCCACCCAGCTGGGTGTGGACAGGTGAGCAGAGAGGGGGCAGCTGAATTCCCGTAGGGCCCAGGATCCCAGGGCCCGCTGAACCTCCTGACCCCATCCTGGCCATCCTGTGCCCACCGCGCACCCCCCCCCCACAAAGGACTGAGGTCCCAGGGGAACCGACTCTGGCCCAGGGAAGCCACACAGGGCACCAGAGTCAGAGAAACCCTGGGCAGGGCCAGGAAATGCCGCCCTGCCACCGTGCTGGCCAGCTGCACCCCGTGCCAGGCACCCCGTGGCACTTCCCAGCGGCCCAGGCAGGATGGCCCACCCAGCAGCTCGGGGCCAGGGCCCGACACAGGGTGGCCAGTGAGCCAAGGGAGCCTCCTCCACTTCCTGCAGCAGATGGTGGGGCAGCGGCTCTCGCCCTGCACATAAGGCCGGGGCGACTGTGCTGACCACTGGTGCCCGTGTGTCTGCTTGTGGGTTGTGCAACACATGCGTGTACTAGTACATGTGAGCACACACACGTGTACCCTTGGCTGCACTGAGGCATGTTTAGCTAGCACAGACCTGGGCCAGGCTGAGTCCGGGTCTGGGATTCCCATGGGCGACGAGCAGTGTGTGAGCCACAGGCTGGACGCTGGCCTGGGCAGCAGTGACATCGTGACCACAGGTGCGGAGACCCTACCTGGCCCTCAGGCAGGAAGGGGAGAGGAGGGGCAGGGGGTGGGGGTGGGAGAGGCCTTCGGCCATCAGGCTGCCCCTCACCTGTCCGCTTGCCCCACCCCCGCCTGGCACTGCCCTCTCTGCGCTCCTTGCATCTTGGGTCCAAGGCCTGGTTGTGACTAACAGAGCCCCCCACCTACATGTGTTTCCTGGCTGTGGCCGGCCCGCAGCGGGGTGGGGTGTGGGGTGTCGGGGGGAGGGCTGGTCTGTCAGTGGGCTTCCGGGGCTCCAGAGTGACAGCGGGCAGAGGCCTGGCCAGGTCGGCAGGAGGCGGGGCCTGGGCAGGTGCTTGCAGGTGTTTGTCCCTGAGTGACCAGGGGGTCCGAGGGTCAGCCTCCAGGGGACCCCCCGTGACAGGTTCAGCATTGACAGTGGCTTTGCCCCAAAGCTGGAAGCCTGGGCCTTGTGGTCAGAGGGACACACAGACAAATGGATGGGCACACAGGCGGCTGAGAATGGGCGGAAGCTGGGGCGGGCGGGCGGGTGGCGGGCAGCCCCGTGGGTCCTGGAAATCCTCGCTTCCTGTTTTCCCAACAAAGGGCTTCTGTCCCCCCAGGAAGGCCACTGGCCAGCAGCGCGGACTCGCCTTTTCCGCCTTTTCCATAAACAGGGTTGTTTTCCTTGTCTGCTCTTGGCACAAATAACAGCCCAGCCCGGGCACCACAGCCTTGAGGTCCCGAGGGCAAGCGGGGGGCAGGAAGTCAGTGCTGCCTGGCCAGGGGCCGCCCGCCCAGCCCTGGGGTCCCCAAGAGCCAGAAAGTCAGAGTGGGCAGGGCTGTGCTGAGCAGATGCCCCTTGGGGCTTGGCAGGGCCCTGGGACCCTCAGGCCTGACCCAGCAGCGCCCAGAGCAGAGCCAGGATGGAGTCCACACAGAGGCCAGTCTCCCGGGAGTGGGCAGAGGGGTCAGGGCCTCCCCCTGGGTGGCTCTCCCCCCAGGATGGCTGGAGGGGTCCCCTTGGGTGCTCAATCAGACAGACACTATGTGCCCGTGCCACAGAGGGGATCTCTGAGGTGCCAGGGACCAGGCAGGTGGGAACAGCCCCCAGGTGACCCCTCCCCATTGCAGGTACCCAAGGGCGTAGACAAGTGTGCCTGCACCCCGGGGAGGGCGGGCGGCCAGGCCAGACCCCACGGAGGAGGAAGTGAGGGCCACAGGCCTGCTCCCGGCCCCGTGTGGCCATGAGGGACCAGCATGGGGATGGAACAGCGGCCCCCCCCTTGACTCAGGCCCTGGGAGGGCTCCGTGAGGGCAGCTGGGCTGTGTGTGCAGCCCTCCATGCCTGGCATGGAGTGGGCAAGAGTGGGCTCGGTGCCCTGTGTGTGCAGCTGCGTGGCCCAGTGTGCGGGCGTGCATGGGTGAGTGTGTGCCCGCAGGCGGGCGCCTGCAGCCTGTGCGAGGGGCTGGGGCCTATTTATAGCGGCTCCTGAGACGGGAGCTATTAATAGCGAGGGTGGAGGGTGAATGGACAAAAGCCTCTGCTCCCGAGACGCCCGAGGCTGGTACCCAGCCCTCACCCGGGCAGCCAGACAAGGGCCGCTGTTCTCTCTGGTCGGCAGCTGAGGCAGGTTCTGGGGGTCTCAAGCGAGTGCCCCCCAACGCTCCCAGCCACTCTTTACCCTGAGGCAGGCTAGCAAGTGGGGCCCGGGGGGGGGGGCATGGGGACCTCCATCCTCACCCCAACCGTGTGCTCCTGGGGCAGCACACGTCTCCAGTCTGAGATCAGAGGTGAACTGACCGAGGGTCCTGGCAGCCAGGACAGCGGGGTGACCCAGCGGTAAACGGGGCTCAACGGGCCTTTGGTGTGAAGGGTGTGGGTGGGCCGACCCCGTGCTGACTGCCCTTCATTCCCTGAGGGTACCAGCTGGGGGCACCCAAACCAGTGCCACCACAAGGGTGCTGGTGATGGGGGGACACCCCTCCAGGTCTTCACTCCTTCCTGCTTCCCACATCCACCAGGAGGGGTGCTCCCCTCCTGCCCTCAGCCTGGGAGGTCCCACCTGGTGCCTTGGGGAGGGAGGCTGAGTGGGAGACCCACCCAGCAGGGCCGCCTCCCTAGGGAGGGAGGCGACCAGCCCCAAGGCTGCTCCCCCCACTACCCAGACCCCCAGAGGCAGGAAGGGGCAGGGAGTCAGGCTGGGCAGGGAGGTGCTGGACCCCTTCATCCAGGCCCCAGAGAGAGTGTAGGGGCCCCAGAGAGAGTGTGGGGGCCCCAGAGAGAGTGTAGGGGCCCCAGAGAGAGTGTGGGGGCCCCAGAGAGAGTGTGGGGGCCCTGTGGAGAATGTGGGGGCCCCATCGCACATCTGGCAGGAACCCAGGCCCCCCCCCCCCAGCCAGCAGGGAAGGGCCCCCTACAGCCAGACCCTCCCCCAGCTGAGCCCAGGGGCGGGGACCTGGGCGCCCCGGGTGCTCCAGCCCTTAAGTCTGCGTCTAGTTCGCCGCCCCCCCTGGCCAGACCCTCCGGACACCCTCCAGCTCCCGTGACGTCACTGCGCTTCCGAGGCCAGAGGTCACGGCCACGCGCACGGCCGCGCCTGCGTTGGGAACCTCGGGTCTGACTGTCCCCATCGTCACCCCGTTACTCCTGCTCCGGGGAGGGTGCGGGGAGGGGAGGGTGCGGGCGGGAGAGCCCTGGATCTCGAGGGGCGCGCGGACCCCACCCAGGAAGGGACCCTCCCGCCGCCGCTCCTCCCGCGCGCCCCTTCCCGGCAGGGCCCCTCCCCGCGCGGCCACCGAACCTGCGGGCGAGGGCGAGAAGGGCGGGTCCGACCCTCCGTCCGCCGCGGGGGGCGGGGGCCGGGGGAGGGCGAGGCGCACCGGCCGGGCCAGAGCGCGGGGCGCATGTGGAGGGCGGGGCGGGGTCAGTGCACGGGCTCCCCGTCCGCACCCCGCGTCGCTGGGTCCCGGGAGCTGAGGGGTCGGGGTGCAGGGGTGCCCGCTCCCACCCTCACTTGGGGGGATGCGGCTCCCAGGTCCGAGCGAGGGCGCCGAGGCCGAGGGCGACCCTACGCGGCAGGGCGCTCTGCAGCCGCGGCGGGGCGCTGTCCAGTCCCCGGGGCGCCCCTGGCCTCTGGCTGCTGAGGAATGTGGGCATCTGCCCTCCCCCCTTCCTTCAGCCCCGCAGGGGGCCCACAGAGACCCTGGCCCTGGGGGCGGGGACGGGCAGTGAGTCACTTGGAAAACTCTCCGCCCCGGGGTTGGAAGGGGGTCTCTGAGAGGTGGGGACCCCGCCCTGCACGCAGCCCCCCCAGGACCCGGTGTGGAGCCAGCCAGCCTGGCGTCTGGGATGATCCCGGTCACAATGAGGGCTTTGAGGGGCCCCTGCCGTGGGGGGGGGGGCAGGTGGCCTGAATGGCAGCCTGTCCGGGCAGAGGCCCAGGCTGGTCCCACCCAACCACAGTGCGAGCCTTCTGCCCGGGTGCTGCCCGCAGGACCCAGGGCTCGGAGCCACCCGCACCAACCCTGCCCGGCCCCTGCCGCGGTCCCAACCCGGGCGCACTCGGCCAGGCCCTGACCCCCGGGTGCGCCCCCAGGCCAGCCTGCCTCCAGGGCCCGGGGGCACCCACGGGTCGGCAAGGAGCAGGAGAGGGGGGGAGTGGGCAGTGTAGGAGGGACTGAGGCCGACCTGTGGGGGTCAGGATGGCTGGGGTGCGTGTGTGGGCTGAGGACGGGCCCCAGGGATCTGGGCAGTGGGGAGGGGAGGGAGAGGTCACCCACAGAGGGTGGCCCTGGGCCTGGGGACCCAGGAGTCGCTGGGGTGGGGTGGGGAGGCCCAAGCTTTGGTTGAGGGCTGGAGGGGGCAGGAGTGGGATGGTGAGGGAGCACCCAGCTGTGTGGCCAGGACTGGGTGAGCTCAGCTCTCGGCGGGGGGAGGGGAAGGGTGGGGGTGGACTAGGGCCTGAGAGGAGCAGGACCTGCCTCCCACCGCTGGGACCTCACCCTCAGCCTCTCGTCCGTGCGGACATTTCTGGATGACCCCAGGGGCCCGCTGAGGACCCACTGCTCGTCTGGGAGCCAACCCAACAGGCTGGCCACGGCAGGTGGCAAAGGCGGGGATGGGGGTTGCACTGACCTGTGGGCAGGCTGGGCGTCACAGCTGGCACTGTGGGCGGCGGTAGAGGAGGGGGTCCTAGCTGAGAAGGGTCCCGGTGCAGGATGAGGATGTCACGGGGCGAGGGGAGGGGGCAGCTGCCCTGGGAAAGGGTAATGGGTTTGGGGAGAGGCCAGGAGGGTTGGTTATCAGAAGAGCCAGCTCCCAAGCGGGTGGAACCCCCAGCCTGAGCGCTGGCTGGAGGGACTGGACCAAAGGGGAGGACTAACCCCGGGGCCTGGGGTCCCCACAGTGGACCTCACCCCTCAGGATCCCCCATCTCCCTCCTGCAGATGCGCCCTGGAGGGACCTGCTGGCCCAGGACAGAGGGCCTGTGCCCCAGAGGGGCCTCTGGACATAGCTGCAGGGCAGGGCAGGAACCGTGGGTAGCAGAGCCCTTGCTGAGGTCACAGCACCAGGGGCATAGAGGCACCGAGGCTGGTGAAGGGGGTGGAATGTCACAGCCCAGGGCGTGGACGAGGGGCTGACATTTCCTGGTGAGGCCACCCGCCCGCAGGACCCAGCTGCACCAGGAGGCCCAGTGGCAGGAGGTGCTGGGGGCGGCACCAGCGTCGTGGGAATGCCTCTGCATCACCCCCCAGACGGGGCCAGACCCCACACGAAGGCCCCAACATTCCAGCTCCCAGAACCCACATCCTTGCACTGCAGCCCAGGGACCCTCAGCCACCATGGTCCCAGGGCCCTGCCTTTGCTCCTCACCCCTGGCCTGGCCTGGCGAGGTCCTGCTGGGGTCAAGTCCGGCCCCATAGGCCGATGTCCCTCCCTCCGCATCCAGAGGAGAAGCCTGAGGCTGGGGTCTCTCCAAGGAGCCATGTCTCCTGCTGAAGACGAGGACAGGTGGGGGCTCACAGAGGATGTGATTTGGAGAGGGGCTAGGGCAGTCCTCTGAGGGGGCAGCTGAACAGAGACCAGGGGAGAAAGGGAGGGAGGAGGAGACGCCAGACCCGGGCATCCCCAGCAGAAGGGACCCCGTTAGGAGCTGCAGGCACAGCTCAGCCTGACTCACTCTGCCTGGTGGGGGAGGCGTAGTGAAGGGGCCAAGGGGCCCCACGTTGGGGCCCCAGAACAGAGCCAGGAAGGGCCATGCTGGCCGGGCATCCTCAGGGCCCACAGGTCCAGGAGGGGTCTCGTGTGGACAGTGGCCCAGCAGGATGCCACAGCTGCTGCCCACAGAGGCCCAGACACGGGGCCAGGAGGGGCGGTGCCCGCTATAGGGACACAGCCCCCTTCTACTGCCCGTGCTGCCCAGTTCCTTAGGATTCTCCCCCTCCCCCCTCCCCATGGCACTGCTGGGGAGGGGACACCTGTGCCCACAGGTCAGGGTGGGAGGGGGCGGCTCTCTGAGCGACAGGACCATGAGACCATGAATGGGGAGTCAGCGCCACCCAGTGGCCACATGTCCAGTCCTGTCTTCCCTCGGTTCCAACTGTAATGGGGAGGAGGGGGGAGGAGGGGTGTCAGTTCTGCTCCCTGGGCCACAAGGCATGCCTGGGGGTTGGCTGATCAGAGACTGTCCAGCATGGCCTGGTCCTCCCTGGGAGCTGGCTGGGCCACGCCTGCCTCCCCTCCCGCCTGTCCCACCCTCCTCCCCAGTGCACTCTGGGCCTCAGTGTCCACCCACCTGCCAGCGCCTGCACCGGCATCAGCCCCATCACCCCCTGGCACCCTCTGCCTGTCCCAGCGCTCACCTGGCTCTCCCTCCTCCAGCCCCTCCCAGGCCACAGGCTTCCATCCCCTCCAGGGTCACCAGAGACCCACAGCCCGGACCCCACTCCCCTCCACACCCTTGGCCGTCACTCCTCTGGGGCGGCCTCTCCCACCACCTGGTGAGGTTCAGCTGGGCCAGGGCCCGAGCCCCCGGGTTGTGGGAACAGAACAGTGTCGGCCCCTCCCCTCCTCTCCCAGGCTCCTCCCCTCCTCTCCCAGGCTCCTCCCCTCCTCCCCACTCTTTTTCTGCAGCATCTCTTGACTTTCATGGTTCAGAGGTTCATTTTGCATCTCCCACCTCCTGTCTGTGCAGGAAGCACTGGCTTCACAGAGAAGCACCCTCGTTTGCCAGGAACCCCGGCTGCCATCGCCAGGGGCTGCTCTCCGGGTGAATTCATTCTGCCCTGTGGGCCGGCCCAGCCACGCCCCTCGGCCAGCACCGTGGTGTCGATGGTGGATGCTGTGTGGGCTCCCAGTTGATCCTCTGCCTGAGCTGCATGTCGACTCTGCCGAGCCCACCAGACCCCAGGCCCTTCGAGGAGCTCGGGTTCCCCGTCCCCCACAGTCAGACATGCAGGGTGTGGAGCTGAGACGTGGAGATGGGGAGAGCTAGAGAAGGCAGCCTGAGAGTTCAGGCGGCCCCTGCATGGGCCACACTGCTTCGCTCCGGTGTCTGAGCCTGGGGGCCAGAGTAGAGGCCGAGGTCCACCTGCCCTGCTGACCTGTTAGAACACAGGGGTGGGGGTGTAGGTCTCCCCATGAGCCAGCCTCCTCACCCCACAGCCTGCCCTTCCTCAGGGGTCCTGAGACCCCCAACACTGGCTGCCCCGCCCCAGGGCCTCTGCTCTCCGGATCCCTCAACCACTCACTCTAGGAGGCCCACAGGTTGGGCCCTAACATCACCTGATTAAGATTCTGATTGAGCCCTGACTGGTGTGGCTCAGTGGATAGAGCGTCGGCCTGCGGACTCAGAGGTCCTAGATTTGACTCCGGTCAAGGGCAGGTACCTTGGTTGCGGGCACATCCCCAGTAGGAGGTGTGCAGGAGGCAGCTGATCGATGTTTCTCTCTCATTAATGTTTCTAATTCTCTATCCCTCTTCCTTCCTCTCTGTAAAAAAACAAAAACAACAAACCATTAAAATATATATATTTTTAAAAATTCTGATTGAACTTGAGGGTGAGGTGGGTGCCCGGGGAGGGAGGTGTCCAGGAAGGGGGGCGCCTGGGGAGGAGGCAGGGGACCCCGAGATTGCAGGGCTGCTCCTGCCTGTGCCCTGCAGACCTCAGCGGTCATGACTCCCCAGGACAGGTAGAGCTGCACAGGCAAATGCCAGCCAAAGTGCCCACACTTCCCAATGAGACAAACCCACAGGTGTTCTAGGCCTACCTTCAGTGGTTAAGTTTATTATAAAGAACGGTATCAAAATAGACAAATCTGTTTAAAACTTAGAACCAAAAATGCAGCTTTTTAAAGGGCCAATGAGCATCAACCGTTTAGAAGGCAGCTTCTTCCTGCGCCTGGAGTTCTGGGCGAGGCTCAGGGCAGTGTCCAGGGCGTCGGCCTAAATAACTTAAAGGGGTCTGGCTTCTGGCTGGACGCTCCTCACAGGTCTTCGCGGGAGGGCGGCTGTGTTGGGGTTTCCTCTGTGACTTCTGTCAGGAAACAAACAGGTTGCCTGGTAAAACCCATAAGAAGCTCCAGGAGTGTGGCCCGAGCCCTGGCTAGGGCTGGGGGGGTGGGGG
>PVJC01042050.1:0-15101 GCA_004026665.1 Murina feae
GGCTCCCAGTGCAGAGCCGCCCTGCCAGCCTCCATCTTGGCTGGGTTAATTTGCATACAGCCACTCTGATTGGCTGGTGGGCGTGGCTGTGAGCAGAGGCTCAGCCAGCCTAGGCAGGCAGTTACAACAGAAGACTTTGGCTGTTGGCCTCCATCTTGGCTGGGTTAATTTGCATACAGCCACTCTGATTGGCTGGTGGGCGTGGCTGTGAGCAGAGGCTCAGCCAGCCTAGGCAGGCAGTTGCAACAGAAGCCTTTGGTTTGTGGCTGGGTTAATTTGCATATAGCCTCTCTGATTGGTTGGTGGTAACGGTCAAATTTGCATGTTTCTGTTTTATTATATTAGATATCTCCCATTTTCTCCCCAATTGCCACCCCTCTTCTTAGACCCTACTTCTTACCCCTTGGTCTTCACCACCCTATTACTGGTGTCAATGGGCTATGCATTTAAGTATGTAAGTTATTTGGTTTATCTCTACTATTCTTAAAATGATTTTAAATAAATATACTGGGCATCATAATTCAGGCATGAACAAATATTCTCTATACTCCTATGTTATGTTGAAGGGTTAAGGCAATGGGAAGGATATGGATTTTGAATTTTCATATGAGAATAAGATTTTTTAAAATAAACATTTAGTTCAACTTCTTCCAATTAGAAAAGGAAAAAAATCACTTTCTGAATGGAGTCCCAAGTCCCATGGACAATATGCCTAAGAAGAGAGCAGCCCAGTAGCGGCGCTCAGCCTGTGGGCACCAGGGCCCACTGCCTGGGCATGGACCCCAGCTTGGCCACCTCATCGCAGTATGACAGTGGATCCCACTATGTATTATCTTCACCATCTGAAAAATCTGAATAATTATAACGTATTTCATTGAGTGATAGGGAGCATAAAATTATTTGATTTATGCCAAGCACTATGACAGTGCTTAAAAAAAGGGCTTGTGTTTTAATTTTTTAAAGTAGTAGCTGTGTTTGTACAAGAGATTATTTAGTCTAATCTGCTTTACGGTCTCATCTTAGAGAGAACTGAGAGTTGACCATCCTTCTTTCCTCCTCTAATTTTTTTCCACTTTAAAGTAGTGCAGTTAGCACTAATACATTTGGGACTTTGTAAAACTAGATCAATAAACCGAAAGGATTTGTATGCATTCATACGGAAATGTCTATGTACTATAAATGATATTGATCTAGTACCATTATTTTACTTTCTGAACTCTGGTACCATGGAACCAAATACATATTTAGTTTAGTGTTATTGTTAATGACTACAGAAGTCACAGAAAACTGAGTCATTGAAGGAAAGAGAGCTAGTGAAAACCCTCTTCACTTTTCTCTAAGGACCATACTCAAGCCAGCTGATAATGTAGGAAAACTTCCACAAGTCATTGGCAAAAGACATTAGCTTGCGCAACATTTTCACAGGCAGCAACAAATGAACTTGTCTTGGCACAAAGCATGCCGGGTACTAGAAGACATGAAAGCAGGACTGAAAACTCCTGAAGGAAGTGAACAATGTGGGTAACAAAAGCAATGCAATCCTCAACAATCTATGACATCACCAGGCCAGTGTGGCTCAATGGTTGAGTGTGGACCTATGAACCAGGAGTCAATGTTCGATTTTCAGTCAGAGCACATGCCCTGATTGCCATCTCAATCCCTAGTAGGGGGCATGCAGGAGGCAGGCGATCAATGATTCTCTCTCATCATTGATGTTTCTCTCTCTCTCTCTCTCTCTCTCTCTCTCTCTCTCTCTCTCTCTCTCCCTTCATCTCTGACATCAATAAATATATCTTTTAAAAAAGAATCTAGGACATCAAACCCACCAAAGATTAAATAAACATAGTCATTATTAGATTTAATGCCAGAGCTGCACCTCATCCAATAAGGTTGTTCCCTAAAGTAAATTAAACATTTTTCTGTTCATTTGCTTATCTTAAAAATACTGAATTAACAAGTATGACATTTGAAATGAATTGCAAAAACTACCATTTCTTATTCTTTGCACTCACTATGACTGTGTCCAGGGACACATTTTTTCATAAGAATTCCTGAAGGCATATAGGAAATACACAGCTCACACAGGGGTATTTTAGGTTATAAAATGAATAGGCTACTTCTTGCTTGAATAAGATTGCAACCTTAATTATTTAGGCATAATCTCATAAGCTATATATAACAAAATAATTTACAATGAATGTAACATACAATAAAACAGCGTATTTAATCTAATATCTGTTTAAAGATTCTACTGCTAAATCCAGGCCGTCAACTACTGAAAACCAAATATTTTATTTTAAATCAACAAAGACGTTTGAATTGGCAAGTAAAATAAATAAATAGCATTGCTATTTCAAATATTATCAACTTTTCTAAAACAAACTTTACCATTGCATATCAAAATCTTTGGTAAACACATCCCATCTTTAGAGTGTTTATAATGGTTTTTACTATTTAAAATGAGCTTGTACATAATCAATGGACACAAGACACTGAGGGGTAGGGGAGGAGGAGGGAAGGTCAAGGGGAAAAAATGGAGACTTATTTAACACTCTTTGTAATACTTTAAGCAATAAAACAAAAATTAAAAAAAAATAAAATGAGCTTATAAAAATAATCAATGTTTAAAATTTAAATAGGAATATTCAATAAGCATAATTTAGAACATTTGAGCCATAATTTTCTATTTCTTATTTTAAAGTAAAATATCATAACACTTTTAAAATGCAGAATATAAGGTCAACTTTAAATTAACTGTGAATGTGAACATATGGGACTTTTACATACGGAATAAATCTTTAGCACTAAATATGACATTTTATGATATTAGGTACATAAAAAAGAATAAGCGATAGTTGTTTCAGCATTCTTTTCAACTTCATTTGTCCATCTGGTGGAACGAAATGTTACTAGCTCATTTTAAAATGGGAAAATCAAAGATGCAAACTATCGCATTTCAATAAGCTAAAAAAAAAGTGAACAGAATCAACCCCAAAATGTACATATTTCTGATTCATTAATTTTGTCATTCATTTTACATTAAGTTAACAAGTATTTATGGACCATCTACTTTGTGCCCGGCACTGTGGCAAGCACTGAAACAGACAGTTAAAACGGTAGGCATGACCTCTGGCATGTGGAACGTACCATCTAATGCAGGCTATACAGATTGAATAAGCCGATGGAAAGATGAATATAGAATTTCAGCTTGTGGTAAGGTCAATAAAACAGGGGGCAGTAGGGGAGGAGAATGGGAGGAGAAAGAAGGAATAGCTTCCTTAAGTTGACTTACTCAAGGAAGCAGATTGTTGGAGAATAAAGCGGAGAGAGAATAAAAGAGAATCAACTAAGAAAGAGCAGCACATATGAAAGTTTCAGGATAGAAAGGAATTTAAGCTGTTTGCAAAGACCAGAGAGGCTAGAGCAGAGAGAGGAGAAGAAAGTAAGAGTGAACTAGATCTATTTAACCTCATGTAAAATGTGTAGGTATTACTTTAATTGCTGTTTAGCCTCCTTGTTATCTTTTGCTAAACATTATACCAGGAACCATCAGATACCAAGACTATTTCTCAAACCATGGCCGAACTATGTCCAAGGTTTATTTGATCAGTCTCTCTTTAATCCTTGTTATCAGCTAACCTGAGTGAACAACATAAGGACCTAAAATATGTGATCTTCAAGCTGAGAATAACTATAATTTTTTAAAAATTGAAAGTTCACTCAAACTCACTTATTTGGGAACAAATTTTGGTAAATGACGACTTAAATTTTTAAAAATCCAAAAACATGCACTTCCCCATTAAATTTGAAAACATTAAAATACATATCATGGGTATTTGTTACTCTCCAAACCTTGCTACTTTAAAAGGCACAGATTTTGTTTTTCTTTGGTGCTAAAAATGAAACATTTTTCTAGATGCCAAGTTAATCCTTGTTGGCAAAATACATACTATGCATAGTGTTTGCACAATTTGTAATTACAAACTGACACCCACTGACAACACAGAATAGCTTCTACCCAAGCGAGTACTTAGAGATATTGAAGACCATTTTCTGATTCCATAAGGCATGTCATTAACTTTCATTATTGCTAATGGAAGTTATAGGCATACTTCCAAAATAAATCACAGGCAGTGTGTCACATCATGCTCCTAAAAAGGCTTTATTTTCAGGTTAGATATTTTTGGCCAGGAAGGCATTTGGTTATTATATTTTTCTCCTTAGAAAAGTCCAGATTCACAAAATACCTGCACACAGCTTTCCTTTCTCAGCTATTTCCCCTCTTAGTATATAAATTAGGATGAAAAAAGAAAACCAGTGTAAATATGTTCTTCGAAACATCTTATGTGAAAAAAGAAAATACATATCTGGATAAGAGAATCCAGTGTTGGAAAATGAAATGTATGTATACTCCCATATACTCTGTTTGAAGTATGAATTAATATGACCTTTATGGCAATCTGACAATGTGAATCAGAAGATTCCTTAAAAACATTCCTAATATTTTGTTCAATAATTCCACACTAAGCTATTTATGATAATAAAAAAATCCATCTGGGTAAGTCAATGAACTTTCCATGGTGCATGGAAAGCAATCCAATCTTACCTGCATCTTAAAGGCTGAATGACACAATAGATAAGTAAGAATTTAGATGGTAGGTAGGTAGGTATATAGATAGTAAATTTTTAGATGATAAGTTATATAAAATACATAAATATAAGTTTAAATATCTATATATATAAAAGCCTATCGACCGTTATGGCAGAACAACCAGATAACCACAAGTAGTCACTATGATGTACACTGACCACCAGGGGGCAGGCACTCAACGCAGGAGCTGCCCCCTGGTGGTCAGTGAGCTCCCATAGCGGAAGCACCACTCAGCCAGAAGCCAGGTTCGTGGCTAGCGAGCACAGTGGTGGTGGCAAGAGCCTCTCCTGCCTCCATGGCAGTGCTAAGGAGTAGTGAGCCAAGCTGTAAGGAGCGAGCAGGTGGGTGGTAAGGAGTGAGGGGTCCTGGATCGTGAGATGGCGCAGGCTGTGCTGAGGCACAACACTGCCCTCCCCTGCCGCCATGCACAAATTTCGTGCTTTGGGCCTCTAGTTATATAATAAACCCGAATATGCTAAGTGTCTAGTCATCTGGTAGGCCATTCAATCAATCAAAGCATAATATGCTAATGATATGCTAAGGCCACTCAACTGCTCGCTAGTTTGCTATGATGTGCACTGACCACGAGGGAACAGACAGTTGACCAGCTGACCAGTTGCTATTATGTGCACTGACCACTATGGGGGAGACACTCTGACCAGTAGGTTAGCTTGCTGCTGGGGTTCAGCCAATGGGGACCGAGTGAGATGGGCCATACATGCCCTGGAGCCCCCCCGTGGTCCCTCCCCGGCTGGCCAACTTCCCTCATCCCTCCCTGGCCCCGATCATGCTCCAGTGGGGTCCCTCAGCTGGGCCTGAACCCTCCTGCAATCCAGGCTGAGGGACCCCCCTCTTAGTGCATAAGTTTTGTGCACCAGGCCTCTAGTAATAGATAAAACAGGAAAATGTCTGATGAAGGTGCACCAAAATTTTGATAATCTCTAAATGAAAAAATTACAAATAATTTTATTTAATCCTACCAGACCACTGTACCAATTTTTCAGTAATTTCCGAATCTGCTGCTATACCGCTTTGCCTAGGTACTTTGCCTAGTACGTGAAAAAAATGCGTCACAAACTAAAAATAACCAACCAATTGTGGTCAAACCTCATCGTTAGCCATTGCAAATGTCTGCCCCCATGTGTTTGAATTGACTTTGTGTTGTTTAAGGGACAGTTAGGTTCAGGGTCTCAGGTCTGGTAGGGTTAGTATACAGGATGTGGAAAAACAGTTTTGCCTGAAACACATTTTATTTTTCCATTATTATTTATTGTAGGTGGAGCACAGGAGGTTTATCTCGGTGTAGTGTCTGATGCAATGCTGTGAGCACACTCCAGCAGTACAGATCTTTCTGGCAAACCAGGAAGATGGCAACGCCCGCCTGAGCCCCTCCTAGAGCCACATACACAGTACCCCGACCTTCACGCTCATTGGCTCCCTAATAAGATGTTCTATGATTGGCCACCTCCACTATATATACTGCTGTATTTCCTCAATAAAATTAGACCTGCGTCACAGAACCTGGCCTCCGGAGTCATGCATGCAAGCGTCCTAGCGCTAGGGGCTCCGTCGTCCTCACCCCTGGGAGACTCCCTGCTTCAATTTATCATTATATTATTTTCTATATGATCAACTGTAAACCTCTTGCCCCACCATGTATATGTGTATATACATTTATACAGTATTACACAAAAGGGAATATTTGTTTGTAAGATGTATTAAGATGTGTATTTACTGTGAACTACATAATTTGTTACTCCAAATTTTCTATAATGAATTTGGAAAAGAATTTGGTTTTATAAAGAGTATAATCAGTAAAATCAATACTTTTTAAAGTTTTTAAAATCATGGGTTTTAATATGTAAAGAATATTTTCTCACACAGGCAAGGACTGCAGCCTGCTCCACTTCCACGACTAGACTTCTACTTATCCTTGCAGATCCACTCTCTCCATTTCCCTTGAATACTAATTTCTGTTCTTTTCAGGGCTACTCTAAACATTAGTTAATCTAAATTTAATCAAAACAATGCAAAGACAATACTTTAACTCCAATCACTATCCTTCAGATCTATATACCATGTGTGTCTAGTATTTTAGTTCTTATTTATAACTTCATAAATTTATCATTATTTTGTACAATCCATAGCTATTTATATTTATATACATGAAGATCATTTTCTTTGATAATTCCTTTTTGTACCCCTGACCTCATTTTAAGGCTTCTTTTTTCTTCCTCTTAAACGATCGTCATTGAAAATTCATTGGTTAGTAAACACTTCTTGATTTTTGTGGTCTGAGAATGTTTTCATTTTGCTCATATTTTTAAAAAATAATATTGATGAGTGAACTTCTGGTTTCCATTACTTCTATTCAGAAATTAGCTGTCAGTCCACTTTTGTAGGTAATCAATTTTATATTTAGTTACTGCTAAGATTTTTCTGTCTGTCACTGGTATGGTAAGGTTTCACTGCAATGTGTTTCTAGGTATGAATTTTCATCTTGATTTGTTGGATTTCCTGAACCTGAGAATTTAATATTAGCCATTACATCTTTGACTCTTGCTTTAATTTATTCTCTTTAATCTCACCTTCTAGCATCTTGATATTATACCTCCTTATTCTATCTTCTATAGTTAAAATATTTTTATCTCACATCTGTATTATATACTGGATAATTCTGCAGATATTTTAGTTCCTTCATTCTCTTAGCTGCCTCAAATCTACTATTAAAGTCATTTATTGTATTCATACTTTCAATTAGTTATATAATATAAAATTATATCAATATATATTTTTATTTCAAAGAAATATATATTTTATTTCAAGTAGTTATATTTAATTATTTTTTCAAATCTGCCAGGTTATTTTTAACAGTCTCATTCCTTTTCTTATTCCTTTGCTAATCACTAATCTCCCCTCTTTTATTTTTTTAAGTAATATTGTAAGCATATTTGCTTTTTTGAATATGATCATTGTAATATAATCTTTGAAAGTCTGATTCTAGAATTTGTTTTCTTTGTTTTCTCCAGATTACTTGTCTTACTACATATTTTTGGAGTTATTTTGTGTGTGTGAGTCATGTTACTGGTAAAGTTATCCAAGGGAATTGTCTTTTTTTTTTAATCTTTATTGTTGGTAGTATTATATACATCCCCTCCCCCCCTCCCCCGCACTGACCTCTCCCATTCCACCCCCGCTCCCCACCCAGGCCTTGTCCTGTCTTTAAAGCTCATTACTCTGGGCTCCCGACAGAAGAGTCTAAATCTAAGTCTTGGACAGGGAGAGTAAAGTACAATCTAGAACCCCTTGTGCTCTACAGAAAGGAAACCTTGAAAAGCAAATGAGGGCATGTCAACTAGACATAGAAGATCGCTTAGGAAATGTGGTTTTCAAAAGAACAATAACTCTAATTAATTATAATTCATGGGATAAATTTTTTAATGAGTTCATAGGCATGCCCAAGAAAGAGAAAAAGGAGGTGGAAAGACTCATTTGCTTTTATTAGAAGTGACTGTTGTACTAATAATTTTCACTGAGAATTGACAATTGAAGTGAAAAAAATTGTAACTTACCTTTTAGGAGGAATTGTGATTGATGAAGGAAAACTCATTGTTATAGAACATCAGCTAATAAATGTTAAATATCTGCTAATGTATATCAACTCCCAATAAAGTAATTGATTCTGCTAGTATCCTTACAGGATGCTGTAACTAACAGGAGAAAGTTATCTGCAAAAAGGTATTTAACTGGGGACAAAGTATCACTCAAAGGATAATTTGCCAATTGCAAAGGAAAATAATTACATTTACAAAGATATCAGGTTGTCACCACCTTAACCAAGTGATCAAATTTAGCCTCATTAACAGTGCAGCAACCTTAGTTCCTGCACCTCTTGATGAGATGCAATATGAAGTATATAACAGAAACAATCCTGGACAAAAAAGTTTAAACGTTGCCTAATAAGCATTTCGAACTTTCAATTAATACATGTATATATGCTTGACTATACATAAATGTGTGTATTGGTCTGCAAGCTATTCAAACTAAGGCAGAACCCTAGTTACGGAAAATAATGACAAGGAAAGATGTAGCATCACCCATGGAAATCTGAACACAGACTATACATGAAATATATTAAGGAATTATTAATTATCCTAAGAGTGATGAAGATAGTAGTGTGACGTGGTTGCGCGTATTTTTTTAGATATATGCTGAAATAATTATAATTACGGGTAAAGAAGTATCATTTCTGCAATTTACATTCAAATAGTTCAACAATGAGATAGAAAATGGAAAGGTAGAGACAGAGTCAGATATAAAGCAAATTTGGCAAAATGCTAACAATCACTTTTTCAATCTAAGAGGTGGTTATATGGCTTTTCACTACACTACTCTTTCATTATTTATATGTTGGAATTTTTCACAATTAAAACATGTGGAAACATTTAAAAAATGAAAATGCATCCCTCCAGAGCAAGTTTGCATTTGCTTCTGTCACAGGCCTGGGACCAGCCCAAAACAATTTGCTTGTTTTGGGGGATTTTTCACTTGTTTTTATCCAGGCCATCCACCCTGGCACTGTAAATCCAGCCCCAAATAAATGTAAGATTTTTTTTTTTTTACCCCCTCACCTAGAAACAAGGAATATAATGACAAACACATGCATTTATGTATTTGGACAGACAAGGTTCTTTTTTTTTTTTTTTCCTTCCTTTTTCTCCTAAACTCACATACTTAGAAAATGAGAATTCTATAGATGAGCACCACAGGCCTGGGGAAACCTAGCTAGTTCTTTAACAGCCTCTAAAAAGATTTCTTTGATTTCAAAGTTTAATTACAAAAAAAGTAAAAATAAATTATAAGTTTACAAAAAACAATCAAATACTATATTACCATAATAGGCAAGAGGGTGATGTCACAAATTTAGCTTCCACAAAAATGCTTCAAAATACCACATTAAAACAAAAACACAAACACAAGCATCAGCTTCCCAAGGGAGAAAAAGCGAACCAATCTGCTGGGGAAACAAAAATGCCCCCTGGAGGTTCCCTGTACTTCAAACACGCAGGTTTCCAGGGTAGAATAACCAGCTGGCCGCCAGGCGCTTCCCTGGCTGTTCCTGGGGAGTCCCTGGGAACGCGCGGTGCCCCACTTTCACTTCATAGCTCTCCAGCCGGAGTCACTTAATGGGAAGCAGTGTCTGTCTGGGATGTCTGCCATAGTGATTTTACTCCTGAAATAAAAGCTAATGGTGCATCAGCTCCTTGTATAAATAGAGCACACTTTCCTCTTGAGTATTTGTGATATTTTGACAGTATACATCTGGAACCACCTTTGAAACGGGGTATTCTTTAAGTGGGTTTATATTCAAAATTAAACCTAATGGTTATAGTGTTCAAAAAAGTAAAAGTTTTAGAATTTGAATGGAAATAATAGATGTTCACCTCTATCATTATTTTAGATAAATCTACTTTCAGCTAAATTGAATTTATTTTTCTAAAAAAATAATCTCCTCTTCAAACACTATTTAGCTTCTTTCCTATAGTTTGCTGGTTCCTACTCTCATTCTCAGGTTTATAAAGAAAAGTGCAATAATTACATTTACATGTATCCTATACATACAAATTCATCCTCTGTGGAGGAGAAAAGGTGAAACCACCTACTATCAGGAATGCAATATCAAGAAAATCGTTTTGAAATTTAAGCAAAAGCATCAACAAAAAAATTAAAAGTGTTTGCATGTGTGAATGTAAGAACCCAAATAAAAGAATTTAGACTGCATTTGATCAGATCAAATTTGAATTTATATCTTATTTTAAATAAGGGATGATGAGCTCAGAGAAGTATAACAGCTTCTAAGTCACATATGATGAAACCAAAATTAGAACTCAGGTTCCCCAAAAACTAATAGAGATATTCATCTATCAGCAAATATGTTAACTGGAACAAACCCCAAAGTGAAAATTATAATTCACTCAGATTAATCTCCCAACAAATACCATTTATATGAGAACAAGTTATTCATATTATAACAACAATTACTGTTTCTTCTATTGATAACATGTAAGTCAAAATTATTTGGTTAAATATAGGGTAGGGTGATCTATGTATATAAAAAGGCTAATATGCAAAGTGTCCCCTTGGGAGTTCGCCTGGGAGAACGGGAGTTTGATTGCTCGCTATGATGTGCCTTGGTGACCAGGGGGCAATGGGGAACATGGCGGGGAACCTGTCACAGTGGCAGGGTGCTGAGGAAGCAAGGGAAGGAGTGGGAAGGAGGGGAAGCTGATCAGCCCTGATCGCTGGCCAGACCTAGGGACCCTACCCATGTGTGAATTTCATGCACTGGGCCTCTAGTTATTTATAAGGAGAATAGAAGTACTAAAAAAATATTATTAACCCTGACTGGTTTGGCCCAGTGGATAGAGCGTCGGCCTATGGACTGAAGGATCCTGGGTTCGATTCCGGTCAAGGGCATGTACCTTGGTTGCGGGTACATCCCCAGTAGGAGGTGTGCAGGAGGCAGCTGATCAATGTTTCTCTCTCATCGATGCTTCTAACTCTCTATCCTCTCCCTTCCTCTCTGTAAAAAATCAATACAGTACATTTAAAAAAATATATTATTAGAGCCTTACCAGTGTTGCTCAGTGGTTGAGCATCAACCTTTATACCAGGAAGTCACAGTTCAATTCCTGGTTAGGATACATGCCCAGGTTGCAGGCTCGATCACCAGTGTGGGGTGTACAGAAGGCAGCCAATCAATGATTCTCTCTCATCATTGATGTTTCCCTCTCTCTCTCTCTCTCTCTCTCTCTCTCTCTCTGCCTTCCTCTCTGAAATCAATAAAAACATATTTTTAAAAATTGTATTAGAAGCACTAATGATGCCTAAAATATTTTAAGGCTCATGTCTGTTTAGAGCTTCCTTATATTAAGTTTTCAAATATAGTCTATATGGAAAAGGGGAAGGGAGGAGAACATATACTTTTATAATTGACATCCATTTTAGTTTAAAAATAGGATTATAGTTCGTAATTTTTAACCTTAGGGAGGTTAGAGTGGTTATAGATTTCTTGGTGATTAAAATATAAAAATAAAAATAAAAATTCCTCTTGTCCTACCTGGTTTGGTACAGTGGATAGAGCATCGGCCTGTGGACTGAAGGGTCCCAGGTTCGATTCCGGTCAAGGGCATGTACCTTGGTTGCAGGCTCATTCCCAGTGGGGGTGGGGTGGGGCGGTTGCAGGAGACAGCTGATCAATGTTTCCCTCTCATCTGATGTTTCTAACTCTCTATCCCGCTCCCTTCCTCTCTGTGAAAAATCAATACAATATATATTTTTTTTAAAAATTCATCTTAATGGATAGTGGTTTTCCTGCTGACTAATGAAATGAAATTATAACACTTATTAGTGTTGATGTGTCATTCCCTACATAACTCTGAAAAAAAATTATCCCTTATTTTCTTATTCCCATACCAAAGGCAAGCTCTGTGAAAGCAAAGATTTTTGCCTTTTTTATTGACTCCCATATCTCCAGCACCTAGAACACCATATAATATAATTATCACATAGTGTTAATGAATATTTGTTGAGTGAACAAATGAATGATCCAAAACAACAGAGGGGCTATAGGTGTAAGTTACATGATCTTGTTCTTATATGTAAGTCACACATTACGTCTGCTACTATGTGTAAGTCACATGGTATTTTTTTCTGCAGTTTATCTTTTACATGTTGATAATTTTCATATAAGATGGTTTTCAAAAGTCTTTGTCAAAAGACTATTAAACAAGTATACCCACACAAGTAAAAACTAGTGACAATTCCCATTCACATGCATGATCTCCTTTTATTCTTATAATAATGTTATGGTCAAGGTAGAACTGATATTACTAACAGTTTATAATGTACTAGTAGAACTAGGCTTGGAAAAGGGAGGCTTCTGCCTTGTTTCTAATGTTGAACAGAAGCAGAATCAGTTCTAGAATGTTGTGTCTTCGTTCTTTTAGACCAGTGTTCCCCAGTTCGTAACAAAAAATAATCTAGGCTATTTAACAACCATTTTGACAAAAACATTACTAAATGCTAAAGACTACTACATTTTTATTGTAGTAACATGTTAAAATTACTTATTAATGCTTTAATTATATTAAAGCAACAGCATATATGGGGGAGGGGTTGACTTTGTCAGAAATAAATCTCACTCTACACAAAGGCAGAGCAAGTAGTTCTTTATGTGGTACAGATTGTGAAACAGTACCAGCCCTTCCCTCCCCCTCAAATTCTCCCTCATCTATGAAATTGCCTGAAAAAATGGAAATGGTGTGAGTTAAAGACAAAATCTGCCTCCTCAATAATGCTGTCCAGAGCGCCTGATTTCAAAGTCGAGTGCACTGTTAACTAAATGACAGAACATTTAGAGATTTAATTTCATTCCACACAGCTCCACTTTTCTCAGGACTTGGTGGTATTTAATTCACCTGGTCATTGCAAGAGGCACCAGTAACTTAAAATACCCCACAATTGCTGCAAAGAATCTTATGTATGCAAGAATGACAATTACCCAGGTGTAAACTCTGGCACCAACGCTTCCTGATTGCTGCCTATCTACCACGGAAAAGTCCATTCTAATTCAATACTGTCAATATTTGGTAATAGATTTGATAGAATGGATTTTTGAAACCTACTTCTAGATTCAAGAAACAAAAGTACAAACAAAGAGCTACTAGGTCACTGAGGTTCTTTCCCAATCTGGTCTTCCTTTGTGGTCAAGGTGACTCCAATGGTTAAACACAAACATGTATTCTGGGAGCTCTACTTGGCAGTTCCTTGTTTAAATGTCTTAGAGATTACTTATCTACAGCTTGGAGTAAAAACCATTTAATTGGGTAGACTTTCCACAATCTTCTTGCTTATATACTACTTTTCAAAATTCCATTTCCATCATGCTAATCCAACAGTAATCCTATGGATAGCCCACAAGAAAGCCAGCCTCTGCTTTTCTTCAAACCTACTAGAACTGGGAATTTCCCCTCTCTGACAACACTTCTCCTTCCATTTCAAGGTCATTTTAATTTTGTTTTTGTGTTTTTTATTTTTTTCTAAATGTCACCTGTTAAATTCTAAAAACACTATGAAGAAGATAAAAACACTATAGCATGGTTTGCCCCCAGGCAACAACTTTCCCAGGGGACACTGTGATACAATATTAAGGCTCATCGATAGTCACCAATTTCACTAGTAAAAGGCTGAGAAATTAAATTTCATGTATAAGAATAAAATAGCATAACTAAAGAAAATAACTGATAATCTGTGGATTTCCTAAAATTATGCTTTATACACATATCACCACCCCCACAAAAATGTAAAGCTATTTTACTAAATACAAAATCACATTTTCTAGTTATATTTTCTACCAAAGAGAAAAATGGAAGCATAAACTGAAGATATAGAGCTCCTTTGCATCACATAACATAGCTTGGAAGAACTATAGCTTTTCTTTGCTTATTATGCAGAAATGTAGCTGTAATTATGTTATTTTTCAAAAACAAATATTCATATTAAAGACTTTAATTTTATATTCATGTTTTATCATCTAAGAATATTTCAATACTAGGGGCCCGGTGCACAAAAATTTGTGCACTCGGGGTGGAGGGAGTCCCTCAGCCCGGCCTGTGCCCTCTCACAGTCTGGGACCCCTCAGTGGATGTCCTATGATGGCCCCAGTCTGCCAGGCACCTTTTGTGTGTGTGTGTGTGTGTATGTGTGTGTCTCACCACTGGGGACCTGCCCCCAGCCGCATCTGAGGCTCAGAGCAGTCCTCCTGTGTGTGTCTACCTGCTGGGGGCCTGCCCCCAGGCACACCGTCAGAGCTTGGGTCAGAGCTTGGAACAGGCACCCCCTCTATGTTGATCTCTCAGACTCTTGCTGGGTGCAGCCTGCCTCCCAAGCTTGCCTACTGCCCATCTTCCTCCAGCCACCAGAAAGCAGGGAAAATCCCGCCTCATGGTCAGGCCAGCCTTTTCCTGCTCCCTGATCCCCGGAAGGGACCTGGGAAGCCGCCAAGCAGGCCGCCAACTCTTTCCCACTCACCCGTCTCCAGCTACCTTCCTTTCCCCCTTCCCAGTGCCGCCAAGGGGTCTGGGGAGCTGCCAAGCAGGACCCCGGCCCCTGCAGCCTTGCTTTCCCGCTCCACGATGCCCCGCAAAGGGCCTGGGCGGCCACCAAGCAGGTCGAGACCCCCCCCTGCCACCTCTTTCCCATCACGGGTCCTGGGTCCTGCGCTGTCCCGCCCTGCAGCCGCTCTGTGCACTCGGGAGGTCCCTCAGCCCGGCCTGTGCCCTCTCGCAGTCTGGGAGCCCTCGGGGGATGTCCACCTGCTGGCGTGCCTGACCAGCCTGGGTGAGGGGCTTTAAGGCTGCCCACAGCTCCCATTGACCCAACGTCCCAG
>PVJC01042051.1:0-15094 GCA_004026665.1 Murina feae
ATATATATATATATATATATATATATATATATATATATATATATATATATATATATATATATATATATATATATACAGCCAAGGTCCATAACATCCAAAATGACTGAAGGCTTGAGCGACAAGAAATCAGTGCTGGGTTGCCATGGTGACCCGGCACTGACTACCTCCACTGGGGACACCCTTACCCAGCACTGATTGCAAGGAAGCTGTAGATCAGGCCAGGAGAGAGGCCAGGAGAGAGAAGCAGGATCTGATCCACAGCCTCTATGGCAACTGTTAATCAGCACTTATCTCTCTCTTTCTCTCCAAGCCTGGCCAGCAGCCACATCTCTCCTTCTCTTGGGCCTCCATCTAGACTGATGATCAGCCCCTCCTCTCTGATCAGGACCATTGATAGATCCAGAGATGCTGACTGGCATAGAAACTGACCAGTCAGAACCAAATCTGGTTGAAGTGTGAGGAGTCAATGGCTGCCTAGGAGGCGGAGACTTTGATGCTGACTGGCATAGAAACTGACCAATCAGAACCAAATCTGGGTGAACTGCAAAGGCAGAACCTAAGGTAGGGGCTGAGGAGGGGTTTTAAGGGCAACAGCTGTTTGATGTAAGGTGTAAGAAAGTGGTTCAATTTTTAATGACCGGTTTGGCAGTGTAGTGCATATGGCTGGCTATCAGTCCAGATATAGGGATTATATGTTTTTGTCTGCCAAGAGCATCTCCTCCTTTTAAAAAAGGCTTTTATCCCCCACATTTAAGCAATCCTATCCTATCTAATCTATCTATACTACTAAAAGGGTAATATGCTAATTGGACCAGGTTGACGGGCCATATTCTGGATGTCTGTCTTCCTTCCAAACAAAGCCATGGTGGTAGAGGCCAAGGCAGAGGCCATTAAGGGCAATCAGGCTGGCAGAGGAGGGCAGTTGGGAGTGAGATCTGGCCTCCAGGGGAGGGCAGTTGGAGGTGAGATCACACTGGCAGGAGATGGAGGATGAGTCAAGACCTGCCCCTATGCCTACCACAGATTTATGGCCCACAGTTTCTTTCAAGGTGCATGAATTCATGCACTGGGCCCCTAGTATGCTAATGATATTCTAAGGCCACTCAACTGCTAGCTATGATGTGCACTGACCACCAGGGGGCAAATGCTCTGACTGGTAGTTTAGCTTGATGCTAGGATCCAGCAGATTGGGACTGAGCAAGATGGGCCAGATACACTCTGGAACTCTCCCCATGGTCTCTCCCCAGCTGGCCAACCACCTGCAACACTCCCTCGCCCAAATCATACACTGATGAGATCCCTCATCCTGGCCTGAGCCCTCTCGCAATCTGGGACCCCTTGGGGGATGTCAGAGAGCTGTTTCAGCCCTATCTTACAGGTCACACCTAGGGACCCCAGTGGTGTACGAATTCATGCACCAGGCCTCAAGTATTAAATAATTTCACCCATTTTCTTTTACTTTTTCAAATGCAGTTTATAAAAAATTTAGAATTGTTATTGGTAGGCTGTCCTCTGTGTCTCCACCTGTTACTGGTGAAGTGGATCTCTTGGGGTGCCATGGGGAAAGGAAATTCCTGAAGCCCCCACAGGAGGATGAGGTATCATGGAAAACTTCATTTTTGTGGAATTAAACTCCTGAGATTCCAAGGCCTCATTTACCTCTGTCCTGCCTGGGAAAAAGTCCAGTGGTGTGTCTTCCACAGGGTTAGAATTAAAGCCACTGCCCAGAGTCTTTGCTCCATATTAAAGCATATTTATGAAGAGAATAGAGGCCTGGTGCACAAAAATTTGTGCAGTCGTGGGGGTCCCTCTGCCAGGCCTATGCCCTTTCGCAGTCTGGGACCCCTCAGGGGATGTCCATCTGCTGGCTTAGGCCCACTCCCTGGGGGAATGGGCCTAAGCTGGCAGTCAGATATCCTTCTGGCAGCCCAGGGGCCCTTGGGGGATGTCCACTTGCCAGCAGGGAGCAGGCCTAAGCTGCAGTTGGACATCCTTAGCACTGCTGAGGAGGTGGGAGAGGCTCTTGCCACCACTACTGTGCTGGCAGCCATCAGCCTGGCTTGTGGCTGAGCAGATCTCCCCCTGTGGGAGTGCACTGACCACCAGGGACAGCTCCTGCATTGAGCGTCTGCCCTCTGGTGGTCAGTGTGTGTCCACCCAGTGGTTCTGCTGTTAAGGTCAATTTGCATATTACCCTTTTATTATATAGGATAGAGGCCTGGTGCATGGGTGGGGGCTGGCTGGTTCGCCCTGAAGGGTGTCCTGGATCAGGTTTGGGTTCCCGCTGGGGTGCCTGGAGAGCCTGGATGAGGGTTTGAGGGACGTTTTCAGCTGCCCACAGCCCCTTGAAGGTGGAAGGGGTCACACTATGGTGCCTGCCCAGCCTGGGTGAGGGGCTGATCACCGTTTTTAGGCTGGCCACAACCCTCCTCAGTGACTCAATCTTCCTGCCTCTCCTTTTTATTTTTTCTTTTTTTTTTCAGCACCTCCTTGAGTGGAGGCCAGGGTGGGCTGGAAGCAGGTATCTGGGATTTATTTATCTTCTATAATTGAAACTTTGTATTCTTGAGTGGAGCTCAGGCCTGGCCAGGGCAGGCAGGAAGCTTGGCTTCCTCCATCGCTGGGGCAACCCAAGCCTCTTGCTCACTCCAGCTCTGTGGCAACTGCCATCTTAGTTAGGTTAATTTGCATACTCGCTCCTGATTGGCTGGTGGGTGTGGTGGTGTGGCAGAGTGATGATTAATTTGCATCTTCCTCTTTTATTAGTGTAGATTAAGGAAAAGGAACCTGCACAAATTCTTTTTAAGCAGTGACCAGGAACAAATAAAATAAACCAAATATCAACATTATTAAGTATGATAGAGAGTTTAAGTGAAATGTTATCCACAGAGGCAGGAGTCACAACCAGAAGGACAATTGTATCTTTGAATAATCTGCCAGAGTTCAGTCATGAAAACAGCAGCTTCTCTAGGTATTCTTGTTGCTGAACATGGACCAGAGTCAAAACAGATCTGCTAGGCTGGTCTGGAAATGGGACCTTGCAAAGTCACAGGAAAAGCATTTTGAGGACACATGAAGGAGGATTTAAGGTGTAGTGGCAAGATTTATTGGAGGGGAATGCAGATCATAGATGCCCCCAGAGACTCTGCCACACTGCCTCATCCTTTACCAGGTGGCTCAGCTTCCTCTTACTGTGGAATAATTCTATCCACTGGGACTGCAGATCTGTACTTGCTCTCCAACAAGCCCAGGAGGGCCAGGAACCATATCTTCCATGCCAGTACCCTGATATCTGAGGCTCTAGGAGTGCAGCCCCACAGATCATGTGTGCACATCGGGTCTTTATTAAGCTTCAGTTATATTTCCTTGTGCTTGGGAGAGAGCTGGTTTATTTTGAAACTATTCAGTTTTCTTTCTAGTTATTCAGGAGCTTGTATTGGGTCCTGCCTCACCCAACCCCTTTTCTGGATGGGGTTTTGTGCCCTTATCCTATCATTCTTTCCCCAGATTTTCCCAAGCTAGACTTCTCCCCTTTATTGTTGCCATTTTGGCTTCTGTGCATGCCTCATAGTTTTACCTCATCATCTGGCTTCTACTGTGCATGCCTCAGCAGAGGAATTTCCCCTTTACCGGTTCTCCCTCCACCCAACCATATTAATCTATGGGAAAGAGCTAGTTGTGCCCTGGAAGAGTGGAAAGCTAGTCTTTCTTGTCAATTTGGTTGCCCAGAGTGACTGTGAAGTTGCCCGTTTCTAGTTAATTCAGCTTAATGTCTGATTCCATTTGCTCCCTTCCTTTGTTAATAACTAACTAACCACCTACTGTAACATTATGAGTAAAAATACTTTAATATAGGGAATTAGAGGCTTATACAACTATTGGAATCCTGGGGAGAAAAGAACAAGAGAGCCATAGCTAATTTTCAGGAAATCTGGAGAAATATGGGATTATAGGGTCCTAGCATCAATCATTACAGTTGCCTTCAACTCCAAATGAAGATAATTCATAAGCTGCCAATATCTAAATCTCTACTCACACATACCACTAGAGTATAATGGCTTCTCTTTTTCATCCATCTCCCAAATCTCATGTGAGTATCTCAAAGAAGGAGACTATAATCCAGAATCACAGAGGCAAGTGGTCTTGGAAAGGCAGTTTCTAGAAGATATAGAGAAGAATGAGAAGGGGGATCCAAGTTGCCCAGTGGAAAAAAAAATATTCCAGTAAACTCAATAATTTCAGAATATTAAAATTTTTGAGTATTTTGTATATATTGGCACTACATTAGATATTTTATATGCCTTATATCCTTTAATGTAAAATAGATTTTACTCTTATTGTACTAGTACAGGTAGGAAATATGAGACCCGGTAGGTCAGGGTTGCTCAAGGTTACATGGCTAATAAATGCAAGAATAATGACAGGAATCCAGGTCTGTATTCAAAACTCCACATATTCCAACTGATTACTCACATTATATCCAATCAGAAAAAAGAAAGGGGTATATTGAACAATAGTATACACTCCTTTTTTTTATATTTATACTAGGGGTCCAATGCACAAAAATGTGTGCACTAGGGGGCATCCCTCAGCCCAGCCTGTGCCCTCTCGCAGTTTGGGACCCCTTGGGGGATGTTCACCTGCTGGTGTGCCTGGCAAGCCTGTGTGAGGAGCTGATGGCTGTTTGCAGGCTGGCCAAGACCCCAGTGGGGACCCTCACCCCATTGGGGTGTGGCAAGCCTGGGTGAGGGGATGAGGGCCATTTTCAGGCTGCCCACAGCTCCCATTGACCCAATGTTCCAGCGAGGCTGGCTGGAATCAGGTTTCTGGGATTTATTTATCTTCTATAATTGAAACATTGTTGCCTTGAGCAGAGGCCAGGCTGGCCTAGGCGGACAGTGTCAACTCCATCACTGGTACAATGGAAGCCTCCTGTTTGCTCTAACTCTGTGGCTGTTGGCTGCCATCCTGGCTGAGTTAATTTGCATATAGCCGCTTTGATTGGCTGGTGGGCATGGCTTGGCTGGTGGGCATGGCTTAGGTGGCCCTGAGTGATGGTTAATTTGCATATTACTCTTTTATTAGATTAGAATAGGGGCCCGGTGCACTAAATTCATGCACTGGGGGGGGTCCTCAACCCAGCCTGCCCCCTCTCACATATTGGGAGCCCTCAGGAGGTGACCTACTGATGGGTTAGGCCCTCTCCCTGCCCCCCATAGGGAGTGGGCCTTAGCAGCAGTGTGGCCTCCCTTTGTGAGAGGCGACCAGGCTAATCAGGGGAAGCCACCAGCCCCATCACCCCACTGCTGCAGCCACTGCAAGTCACCACAGCTACCAAGGTGTTTTCATCAACATGTACTCCAGTCCCTTCACTAGGAAAAAATAACAACTTTCTTTAGACATTTTCAAGATGTGTCTTTCATAGGATATGACATTTCTTTCTTTTTCTTTTTATCCTCACCTGAGGATATGTTTCCATTGATTTTTAGAGAATGTGGAAGAGAAGGGAAAAACAGAGAGAAACATCAAAGTGAGAGGAACACTATGATTGGTTGCCTCCTGCATGAGCCCTGACCTGGGCCCCGGCCAGGAAGGAGCCTGCAACCTAGGTACATGCCCTTGGACAAAATTGAACCGAGACCCTGCAGTAAGCAGCCTAAGGCAATATGCACTGAGCCAAACAGGCTAGGGCAGGATATGATATTTCTTTGCCCTCTAGCAGTGGACCTTCATTTTTTTTCTCCAGGAGTGTGGTGGAAAAGTCCTAGATCACCGTTTTGGATTCTTACTACCCAAGTTACTAAGAATATTACCAGTGGCATACAGAGAGCTTAGCCAATAAGCAGTAAGAAAAGGTGTTTCCTCTGTAGTTCACTCCGATCACAGGCTCCATCCCTGCCCCTCCAATCCCATCTCCACCCCTGCCCGGGTCTGTAACCTCCAGCCAAGGATGCAAGCCTGGGCAGGGGAACCCCAGACCCCTGAAATTGCCAGCTCTGCCCCTGCCCAGGCCTGCAGCCTCTGCCTGAATATGCAGGCCTGGGCAGAAGACCCCTAAGCCCCTCTGATTGCTGGCTTCACAGAGCCCAGGTTTCTGTGATCACCGGCTCTGATCCTGCCCCCCTGCCATTGCTGGCTCTGCCCTTGCCCCACTGGCAGCCTCTGGCCAAGGCTTCAGGCCTGGACAGGAGACCCTCAGTCCCCTGTGATTCCCAGCTCTGCTCCTGCCCCACTGCAGCCTGTAGCCAAAGGTACAGGCCTGGGCAGGAAACCCCCAGGCCTCTGTTATCACTAGCTTTACCCCTGCCCCACTGAAGCTTGTGGCCATGGCTTCAGCCTGATCAGGGGATACCCAGACCCCTGCTTTGCCAGCTCCATGGGTGCCAAGATCCCTGCAATTGCAGGCTTCACCCCTGCCCCTCCAATTGCTGGATCTGCGGAGCCCAGGTCTCTGCAATCTCTGGCCTTGCCCCTTCCCAGGCCTGAGGCCTCTGATCTAGGCTTTATGCCTGATTATGGCACCCTCATACCCCTCTGATCACCAGCTCCACCCTTGCCCATGCCTGAGGCCTCTGGCGAAGGCCTCTGGCCTGGGAAGGGGACCCCCAGCACCCTCTGATCACTTGTTCTGCCCCTCAGGCCCCCTACTTGGCTAAATGGCATGACTACTTCAGTGGCAGGGTTGAGCCAGATTGGGCACCACCATCTTGTGACCATGGGGCAGCCATCTTTGTTACAGAGTGATGTCTAATTTGCATATTACTCTTTTATTATTTAGGATGTGGCTATGACGCCACCATCTTGTGGTCATGGGGTGGCTATCTTTGTAATGGAGAGATGTCTAATTTGCATATTACTCTTTTATTAGATAGGATTTTTTTTTATTACAAGCGTGAACATTAAATCCTTGTAAAGGACAAGTACACTCTGATAGTCTTTATCTCTCCAACCTACTGCACAGCTCTGACCACTGCAATCATGTGACTTATTCAGAAGGGCAGATTTCTATATTCAGAAGAGCTTTACTATAAAATCACAGACTTGAGAGTAAATTTCTCAAAAAGAGGATATTCTAGTCAAAATGAGCTGTCAAAAAAAAATCAGGATTGATTTCAGCTCTGAAAATTTGTATTGTGACCTAACCAAGATAAATGCATATCTAGTTTGTTGGATGAGGTTAAAGGTTCAAATTGGAATATTTTGTGTATTGCAACATGGCCGCATTATGTTAATTAGATAATTTCTATGATCTCCTATTGAGTGTTTTAGTTATATTAACAAACACAATGTTACTTTTGCTGCTATAATCCTCAGACATCAAACTATTTGCATATTATGATTATTTTGATTATTTAACAACTTGTTTTTAGATGCATTTTTAATGGAACAGGAAACTTTCCATTACAAAATAAATTATGGAAATTACATTTAAAACTGTCTTTAATTAAACTGTGATATTGTTTTATTAATATATATTTTATGGATTTTTTACAGAGAGGAAGGGAGAGGGATAGAGAGTTAGAAACATCGATGAGAGAGAAATATCAATGAGCTGCCTTCTACACACCTCCCACTGGGGATGTGCCTGCAACCAAGGTACATGCCCTTGACCAGAATTGAACCTGGGACCTTTCAGTCTGCAGGCCAGCACTCTATCCACTGAGCCAAACCAGTCAGGGCAAAACTGTGATACTGTTTTTAATAAAAACAAACTCATTTTCATAAGATTTGAGCTACGATTATGTTTAGATTCCCCAGTTGTTAATTCAAAGTATATATTACTATTGATTCCACCAATTTAAACTTATAACTGAGGAATATGTTAATTATCATAATTTATATAGGAGATTAAGTTGCAAAACAATTCAAACTGAATTTTTTAGGATTAGAGAGATTTGGGGGATCAGAAAAATCTTTGATGTAATACAAAAAGGAATAGACATTGAATTATTTGTTTGCTAAGGTTACAACCTGAGCTGTTACATAAACTTAATCACAAAATATGTTAACCTATCTTTATATATAAAAACCTAAGTGACCAGTCGACTGAAGCAGAGGGTCTCCCAGGGGTGAGGACGACAGAGCCCCTAAGCGCTAGGACACTTGCATGCATGTCTCTGGAGACCAGGTTCTGTGATGCAGGTCTAATTTTATTGAGGAAGTACAGGAGTATATATAGCGGAGGTGACCAATCATGGAACGTCAGGTCTTCTTAGGGAGCCAATGAGTGTAAAGGTCGGGGTACTGTGTACGTGGCTCTAGGAGGGGCTCAGGCAGGTGTTGCCATCTTCCTGGTTTGCCAGAAAGATCTGAACTGCTGGTGTGTGCTCACAGCATTGCATCAGCCACTGCACTGAGATAAACCTCCTGTGCTCTACTTACAGTTTACCAGTCACTATGATGTGCACTGACCACCAGGGGACAGATGCTCAACATAGGAGCTGCCTCCTGGTAGTCAATGTGCTCCCACAGCCAACCTCCCATTGCAGCCAACTTCTCCCAGTCCCTCCCCACAGCTGGTAAACCTCCCACAGTTCCTCCCCATGTCCAGCAGGCTCTGACTACCAGCTGGAACCAGCAGGCCCCAGCTGACCCGGCCTCAATTGGGACTGAGCAAGATGGCCCTGATAGACCCTGATCACCGGCCAGGACTAGGGTCCCCACCCATGCATGAATTTTGTGTACCAGGGCTCTAGTAGAAAAATAAAGCATCATACAGAACCCCAATAAACCTTAAATGTACATTATGTTTTATTTGCTAATTATAAATGATTTTATATTATTTAATTTTCAAATTGATTTTGTCAATTTTTACTTAATTTTGTTTTGTATTTTTGATGAACCTTCAATAGTTCCTTTAACCTGGCTAATCCTGTTTGTCTTTGCTGTCTAAGAAATCCAACAGCTCTATAGAAAAAAGAGTGTCCATGCATGAGACTCCTATTTAGTGCTACCTATGTTATAAGGAGGAACAATCACATTCAGCACTTTCATTTTATGTAAATGAGAAGGAATTCCTTAGAAACATCCAGTGATTTCTAAAACATATAATGTATTACTATTTGCAAATGTAGTTCCAATAAAATCCCAAATTATATTTGACTCAGGAATTTAGAATGTCTATAAGTGCTGGTAACCTTTAAATATCTCTGTTCTATGCATTCTTAGTGATATAAAAAAACAAACTCATGTGATAATTGTAAATATATTGCAAAGTCAAAATTTATGAGAGCTTTTAATTAAGACAGATATTGGAAGGGTCCATAGGTAATGCTTTCATACTATATTTCACTTGGGAAAATCCTAAATAAGGAACTCTATGGTTACAGCACAACTCTTTGGTTATTAGCCACTTCCCTTAACTTACTCTTTTCCTATTTAAAGAACTTTCTTCTTTCAGGTCTAAAAACAAACAAACAAACCAGCAAAAAAAAAAAACTTGCACATGGCTGGCCATAATTGCATGTACAAGATTGCAATTTTTTCATTTTTTCTGAAAAAATTATTTTGCTGATTGAATACCTAGTCAATGTTTTGTTTATGGTTGACAGCACATCTGTATTAATAAAAGGGCAATATGCTAATTAGACCAGATGTCCTTCTGGACAAAGCCATGGTGGTGGGGCTAAGGCAGAGGCAGTTAGGAGTGATCAGGCTGGCAGGGGAGAGCAGTTAGGGGGATCAGGCCAGCAGGCAGGTGAGCGATTTGGAGCCAGCTGTCCCAGATTGTGAGAGGGATGTCTGACTGTTGATTTAGGCCCAATCCCTAAGGGACAGTTGGACATCCCCGAGGAGTCCTGGACTAGAGAGGGTGCAGGCTGGGCTGAGGGACAAACCCCTCCCATGCATGAATTTCATGCACTGGGCCTCTAATATATGATAATTGAGTTTCACTTACGAGAATCCTTGACATTCTATTAATTTGTTTTGATATGAATTATTGTCTTGACTAAGTCTTCAATCAAAGAATTACAATCTGCATTTTGAATTCCCTCTATTAAAATAATTATTAAGAAGTGTGACATTTTTATTTTATTTCATTAATTTGCTAATTTATCTGACATTTTGTGCAATCACTATTATGTTTTTTTTCTTCATAAGTTCTTCATCCTCAATTACTCAAACAAGATTCTCATATAAATACAACCATGTTGTAATCACAGACCACCCAGTTTCAATAATAATTATTAACAGGATATGTAAAATATTTCATTTATGACCAAATCTGCAAAGTTAGTCTTTGCTTTTCATGCATTATACAAGACTATACATTTCATTTAATTTTATTTTTTAAATTTATATTTATTATTGAAAGTATTACAGATGTCCCCTTTGTTTTTTCCCAATTAACCCTCTCGACCCTACATCCATCCCTCCTAGGCTTTCGCCATACTTTTGTCTGTGTCCATGGGTTATGCATATATGCATATAAGTTCCCCAGTTAATCACTCCACCCCTACCCCACCCCAGCATTTCCTCTGAAATTTGTCATTCTGTTTGATTCATGCATATAGAAAAGTAGGACAGACAATACATGGCATTACACGCATGTATGCTCAGTCTTGTTTTCATTTGTCTGCTTTCTCGATAGAGATTAGATTAGAAAATTCAAATATACCCTTTCCCAGATTGCCTTACAGCATGGGTTAAACATGAGATTCTGTTTTAGTCAATAATCTTTATACTAATAAAAGGGTGATATGCTAATTATACTGGGAATCTTCCAGATATCCTTCCAGACGTCCTTCCAGACAAAGCCATGGTGGCAGGACCAAGGCAGAGGCAGTTAGGGGCAATCAGGCCAGTAGGGGAGAGCAGTTATGGCATTCAGGCCAATAGGGGAGAATAGTTAAGGGTGACCAGGCTGGCATGGGAAAGCCATTAGGGTCAATCAGGCAGGCAGGGAGAAGCAGTTAGGGGTGATAAGGCAGGCAGGCAGAAGGGTTAGGGGCAATCAGCCAGGCAGGCAGAGTGGTTAGGGGCGAGAAAGCAGGCAGGCAGAGTAGTTAGGGGTGATCAGGCGGGCAGGTAGGTGAGTGATTAGGAGCCAGTGGTTCCAGATTGTGAGAGGGATGTCCGACTGTAGGGATTAGGCCAAACTGACAGTCAGACATCACCCGAGGAGTCCCAGATTGGAGAGGGTGCAAGCCAAGCTGAGGGACCACTCCCATACACAAATTTCATGCACCAGACCTCTAGTGTAGCATAAAGAGAAGTCTTCCAAGAGGTTCTGGTCAGGCTTTTTATTTCCTAAGGAAAGATTTGGCAGGATCCACCCTTGCCCACTTCTCCCTGCTTTGAAAGTGATACTGGGATCTGAGGGCTGACATTATCCACCTTCAAGAAAAATAACAACTAAATCATAGAGGCACCAGCCCTGATATTACTGAGCTGCTGAAACAATGGCAACAGTTACTTACATTCAGAATTCTTGTTATATGTGAAAAATTTGTTTATATCATATGCATTTATCTTTTCTAATATCTGATTCAATGAATTAAGAACCAAAAATGGAATAAAATAATGAAGAAAGAAATCTGCATGTACACTTGATAATTTGTTTATTGCAGTATCCTTCAAAACAATAGTAAAAGCAAGGACTATTCAATGAATTTTGGATAGACTACTTATATGGGAGAAGATAAGATTAAATCATTACTTCACATCAAATAGAAGGTAAATTATAAATAATTAAGGACAAATATGAACATAAACTATGAGACACTTAGAAGAAAATATAGGATAATATCTTGTTATTTATTGTTTCACAGTAGAGAATAATTTTATACAAGATACTAAATATACAACCAAATAAGGAAATATTAATACATTACATTAGAATATTAGAGTACTTTTATCAGTTGATGCCATTAGAAAGTAACGAATCACAGAGTAGGAGATCATATTTGCATATAAGAACAACAAAAGATTACTATCTAAATATAAAGAGAGAGAGAGAGATCCAAGCTGTCAGTGGAGTAAGTAGAAGTTACACTTACCTCCTCCCAGTGCAAAACTGGAATTACAGATAAAACAAAGAATAATCAACCTGGAAAACCAAATGAAGATTAGCTGAATAGTCTTTTAACCAAAGATTTACAGAAGAAGCCACATTAAAATTACTAGAAAGGCAAAGGCATAAAAAGGGCTGGACATATTTCCATGAGTGGCTCAATAAAATACCAGAGAGACAACTCAGCTACAAAGGTTGCCCATGAGGAGTGTGGGATCTCAACCACATCCTAGCCTCCCAAAGGCAGAACCAGAGTTGGGAAAAGGAGTCCACATAACATCTAGCTGTGGAAACCACTGGGAAATCTGATCACCAGGGAGAGACATGAGTCTGCTAATAACCAAGGCACCCTCAGCAAACAAAATCTCCTCTGCAGCCACTCACCATGGGCTCTGGCAGAGGGAGGGCACAGTGGATGAGTGTTCTGTGGGGATAGACTAGGTTTTCTTGTATCTCTGGAAAGAGAGCTGATAAGATAGCTAATAGTGTTCCTGTGCTGAGACCTTCTCCCATATCACAGACATTATCTTTCTTAGGTAAAGCACTCTCCGCCTTATAGCATCAGCTTGGGGGAATGCAATAGCCCCATCTTCTGGACTCCATGACACCAGGTCCCGATGATCTCAAGCCCTGCTCAAAAGTCAACTGCAACTCCTATCAAGATACCAGTGGTATATTTCACAGAACTAGAACAAATATTCCAAAAATTTATATGAAACCACAAAAGACCCCAGATATCCACAGAAATCTTGAGAAAGAAGAACAAAGTGGGAGGTATCATGCTACCTTATATCAAACTATGCTATAAGTACATATTAATCAAAACAGCATGGTACTAACATAAATACAGACATATAGATCAATGGAACGGAATAGAGAGCTCAGGAATAAACCCATACCTTTATGGTTAATTTAAATTTGAAACGGAAAGCAAGAATATACAATGGGGTAAAAGCTGTCTGTTAAACCAATAGTGTTGGGAAAATATGACAAATACTTGCAAAATAATAAAACTAGTCCACCTACTCACATCATATACAAGAATAAAGTAAAAAATGGATTAAAGATTTAAGTATAAGACTCAAAATCATGAAACTCTTAGAAGAAAATACAGGCAATAAAACCTCAATATTTGTTTAATAATATTTTTTTCTGATATATCTCCTTGTACAAGGGAAACCAAAGGAAAAAATAAACAAATGGGCCTACATCAAACTAAAAAATTTTTTGCACAGCCAAAGCCACCATCAACAGAATGAAAAGACAATACACTACCCTGAAAGAGAAAACATATTCACCAATGATACATATGATAAAGGGTTAATATCCACACTTTATAAAAAATTATACAACTCAACACCCCAAAACAAATGATCCAATTAAAAAATGGGCAAATAGACTCTTCTCCAAAACAGACACAGATATTTCTAATAGATATATGAAAATATGTTCAAAATCACTAATCATCAATTAAATGCAAATTAAAACCATAATGAGATATCATTTCACTTTTGTCATTATGGTTATCATCAATAAACCAACAATAAATAAATATTGCTGAGAATGTGGACAAAAGGAAATCTCATGCTTGGTTGATAGGAATGTAGATTGGTGCAGCTACAATAGAAAAGAGTATGGAGTTTCCTCAAAACATTTAAAATGGAACTGGCTTATGACTCAGTGTTTCTACTTTTGGGTGTTTATCAAATAAACACAAAGCACTAATTTGAAAAAAAATATGCACCCTTATATTCATTGCATCATCATTTACAATAGCTAAGCTATATAAGCAACTCAAGGGCCATCAATAGGGAAGTGGATACAAATTGGTGGTAAATATTACTCAGCCATAAAAAGAATGAAATTTTACCATTTTTGAGGTCATGGTTGGACATAGAGAGTATTATGCTAAATAAGTTAGAGATTAACAATTATCTTATGATTTAAGTTGTATGTGGGATCCAAAGAACAACATAAATGAACAAATAAAACAGAAACAGACTCATAGATACAGAAAAGACACTAATGCTTTCCAAATAGGAGCAGGATTGGGTAAATAGGTGAAAAATAGTAAAGGGATCAAGAAGTACAGATTGGTAGCTATAAAGCAGTCATTGGGGTGTAAAGTGTAGCATAGATAATATAGCCAATAATATTGTAATAGCTGTGTATTTTGCCAGTTGGGTACTGGAAATATCAGAGAACATTTGGTAAATTATATGATTGTATAACTATCATGCTGTACACCTGAAACAAAAATAATATTGTTATTAATCAAGAAAATAAAAAGAACACAATTCCTTGAAAAAATCTAAACTAATAAAAGCGGAATAGTAAAATTAACCGTTTCTCCAGGACGCCCACAGCCAATCAGAACGGCTGTATGCAAATTAGCCCAGCCAACATGGTGGCCGCCACTCACGGACCTGAGTAAACGTTTAGGCAGCGTCCGTTGCAGCAGGAGGGAGAGCGAAACTACCTGCTCGCTGGCTCCTTAGCCTTTGTTTGGCCTGAAGCAAAAATGCACATTTGCAACAATTAAGTGTAACAATTGTTTCATTATAGAAGCTGCGAGGTGAGGCAGAGAGGAGGATTCGTTAGTGAAAGTCTGCCTTAAAGGAACAGCATCAATTATAGGAGCGTCCAGCTGGCCTTGCTGGGACGTTGGGCAATGGGAGCTGTGGGCAGCCTTAAAGCCCCTCACCCAGGCTGGTCAGGCAGCCAGCAGGTAGACATCCCCTGAGGGGTCCCAGACTGCGAGAGGGCACAGGCCGGGCTGAGGGACCTCCCGAGTGCACAGAGCGGCTGCAGGGCGGGACAGCGCAGGACCCAGGACCCGTGAGTGGGAAAGAAGCGGCAGGGTTGGAGGGCACCGCGAAGCTGGTAAAAGGCGGCGGGGTCGGCAGCCTGCTTGGTGGGCTTCCCAGGCCCTTGGAGGGGCATCGGGGAGCGGGTAGAAGGTGGCAGGGTCGGCGGCCTGCTTGGTGGGCTTCCCAGGCCCTTGGAGGGGCATCGGGGAGCGGGTAAGAGGTGGCAGGGGGTCAGCAGCCTGCTTGGTGGGCTTCCCAGGCCCTTGGAGGG
>PVJC01042052.1:0-15086 GCA_004026665.1 Murina feae
CCTCGTGGTCAGGCCAGCCTTTTCCTGCTCCCTGATCCCCAGAAGGGGTCTGGAGAGCCGCCAAGCAGGACTCCAGCCCCCAAGAGCTTGCTTTCCCGCTCCCCAGTGGCCCCCAAAGGACCTGGGGAGCCGCCAAGCAGGCCACTGACTTTTTCCCACTCACCGGTCCCCTGCTGCCTTCCTTTCCCACTTCCCGGTGCTGCCAAGGGGTCTGGGGAGCTGCCAAGCAGGCCCCTGGCCCCTGCAGCCTTGCTTTCCCGCTCCCTGGTGCCCCGCAAAGGGCCTGGGCAGCTGCCAAGCAGGCCGAGATCGCCCCGCTGCCTCTTTCCCACTCCCCAGCCCGCCACCTTGCTTTCCCACTTCCTGGTGCCCTGCAAGGGGCCTGGGAAGCCCACCAAGCAGGCTGCTGACCCCCTGCCACCTCCTACCCGCTCCCTGATGCCCTCCAAGGGCCTGGGAAGCCCACCAAGCAGGCTGCTGACCCTGCCGCCTCCTACCTGCTCCCTGATGCCCCTCCAAGGGCCTGGGAAGCCCACCAAGCAGGCTGCCGACCCTGCCGCCTCTTTCCCGCTTCCCGGTGCCCTCCAACCCTGCTGCCTCTTTCCCACTCATGGGTCCTGGGTCCTGCGCTGTCCCACCCTGCAGCCGCTCTGTGCACTCGGGAGGTCCCTCAGCCCGGCCTATGCCCTCTCGCAGTCCGGGACCCCTCGGGGAATGTCCACCTGCTGGCTGCCTGACCAGCCTGGGTGAGGGGCTTTAAAGCTGCCCACAGCTCCCATTGACCAACGTCCCAGCAAGGCCGGCTGGACACAGGTTTCCTATAATTGATGCTGTTCCTTTAAGGCAGCCTTTTACTAACAAATCCTCCTCTCTGCCTCACCTCGGCTTCTATAATGAAACAATTGTTACACTTAATTGTTGCAAATGTGCGTTTTTGCTTCAGGCCAAAGGCTAAGGAGCCAGCGAGCAGGTAGTTTCGCTCTCGCTCCTGCTGCAACGGACGCTGCCTAAATGTTTACTCAGGTCCGTGAGTGGCAGCCGCCATGTTGGCTGGGCTAATTTGCATACAGCCGTTCTGATTGGCTGTGGGCGTCCTGGAGAAATGGTTAATTTTACTATTCCAGTATTAGATAGTACTGGAAGTCCCAGCCACAGCAAACAGACAAGAAGAAGAAATAAAAGGCATCCAAATTGGAAAGGAGGAAGTAAAACACTTATTTGATAATAAGATAATATGATATTGTATATAGAAAACCCTAAAGACTTCACCAAACACACACACACACACACACACACCCCTAAATTTAATAAATGAATTCAACAATGTAGCAGGATATGAAATTAACACCCAGAAATCAATGGTACTTTTACGCACTAATAATGAATTCCCAGAAAGGAAAACCAAACCTACAATCCCATTTACCATTGCATGAAAAAATTAGGAGACTTAAGAATAAACTTAAAAAAGGGGGTAAAAGTCTTGTACTCAGAAAAATACATGAGGTTGAATAAAGAGATAGAGGAAGAAGTCAACAAGTAGAAAATTATACCGTGATCATGGATTTGTAGAATCAACATCATTAAAATGTCCATCTTACCGAAAGCACTCTACAGATTCAATGCAATCTCTATTAAAATAGCAACAGCATATTCACAGATCTACAATAAATACTGCAAAAATTTATATGGAACCAAAAAAAGACTTGAATTAGCCACAGCAATCTTGAGAAGCAAGAACAAAAGTGGAGGGATCACAATACCACATATTGAATTACACTCCAAAACCATAGTAATGAAAACAGCCTGTTACTGCCACAAGAACAAGCATATACATCAATGGAACAGAACATAGGGCCCAGAGATTTACCCAAGCCATTTCGCTCAATTAATATTTTATAAAGGAGGCAAGAACATACAATGGAGTCAAAACAGCCTCTTCAATAAATATCGTTGGGAAAAGTGGGCAGATAAACATGCAAAAAAAGAAAAAGAAATGAAAAAATACATGGACATACCCCATACATAGGAGTAAACTCAAAATGGTTAAAAGACTTCAATGTAAGTTCGGAAATAATAAAAATCCTAGACAGGAAAATCTCAGTCATCTCAGATATCTCTCAGACATGTGTTTAAAGATACATCTCCCAGGACAAAGGAAACTAAGGAGAAACTAAACAAATGGGAATACATCACAAAATAAAAGTATCTGCACAGCAAAAGAAACCATCAAAAAATGAAAAGGAGCCCACAGTATAGGAGGACATATTTGGCAAAGGGTTAATATCCAAAATATATAAGAAACCCATACAACTTTACGAAGGGAAGACAAACAATCAAATTAAAAAATGGGCAAAGGACCTAAATACACACATCTCCAAAGGGAACATACAGATGGCCAAGAGACAGGAAAAATGCTAACAGTCACTGACCATCAGAGAGATGCAAATTGAAAGGACAATGAGGCATCAGCTCACATCTGTCAGAATGGCTGCCATCAACAAATCAACAAATAACAAGAGCTGGTGAGGGTGTGGAGCAAAGGGAACCCTCCTACTCTGCTGGTGGGAATGCAGGCGGGTGCAGCCATTATAAAACAGTATGGAGTTTACTCACAAAAGTAAAGATGGAACTGCCATTTGACCCACTTTTAGGAATATATGCAAAGGGACCCGAAACACCAATCAGAAACAATGTGTGCCCCCCATGTTCATAGCAGCGCAATTTGCAATAGATGAGATCTGCAAACAGCCCACATGCCCATGAGTAGCTGAGTGGATGAAGAGCTGTGGTGCATTTATGCCAGGGAACACTATGCAGCAGTAAAAGAGAAGGGTCTCTTACCCTTTAGGACGGCATGGAGGGACCTGGAGAGGATCATGTAAGTGAAATAAGCCAGTCAGAGAAAGACAAGTATCACATGACCTCACTCATGTGGAACCTAATGAACAAAATAAACTGATGAAGAGAATGGATCCAGAGACCTGGAAGCATGGAGCAGACGGGGAATCTCAGAGGGAAATGGTGGTCGGGTGGGTGGGTGGGAAGAGGTCAACCAACAAACTCGTGTGCATATGTGCACCATCCAGGGACACAGACAATAGGATGGGGAAGACCTGGGCCCCGGGGATGGCTAGAAGGTGTGAATGGGGGATGAGGAGACATGTGTGATACCTCCAACAATAAAGGTTTAATTTAAAGAAAAGGAATTAGGACTTGGACCCTCAGATTCCCACCATGGTCCCTGTGTCACCATTTTCTCTCAGGTGGGGTCAGTCCTCAGCTATGAAATACTCTGCCTCATGAATATGCAAAAGAGAGGAGGTAGCCCAGATTAAATATGGGCAAGTGTGTGTTCTGAGGGCATCACCCACAGCCACACCCTCCCCTACAGAAGTGCTCACAGGACAGCCCTCAGCATGGATTGGAGCTGGAGAACCTTTCTCCTGGTGGCCATGGCAACAGGTAAGGGGCTCACGTCCTGGGTTGAGGAGGGTCCAGGGAGAGTCAAGGGGGATTCCACTCACTCCTGTCTCTTCCTCACAGGTGTCCACTCCCAGGTGCAGCTGGTGCAGTCTGGGGCTGAGGTGAGGAAGCCAGGGGCCTCCGTGAAGGTCTCCTGCAAGGCTTCTGGATACACTTTCACCAGCTACTACATGCACTGGGTGTGACAGGCCCCAGGACAGGGGTTGAGTGGGTGGGGAGAGTTTACCCTGGTAATGGAAACACAAACTACGCACAGAAGTTCCAAGGCAGAGTCTCCATGACCAGAGACACGTCCAGAGCACAGCCTACATGGAGCTCAGCAGCCTGAGAGTTGAGGACACGGCCGTGTATTACTGTGCAAGACACACAGTGAGAGGAAGTCAGTGTGAGCCCAGACACTAACCTCCCTGAGGAGACAGCAGGGCTGGGCTGCAGGGAGCGTCCAGGACACCAGGGGGCGCTCAGGACCAGCAAACCCAGGTCCCAGCTCAGAGGCTGTCCCTGGAGGGTTGTGCAGGCTTCCTATTGGGGTCAATGCTTTCTTCCCTCCTGGTGCCCCTGGGGTAGTTCCTGCTTCCTTCATTGAGTCTTTAATTAGATTCTCTGCAGGAAAAAAGCAGGAAGTGACTGTGTGTCAGACCTGGTGGACTTCTCCTCTGTGCCCTTCCTGTCATCATGTCCCTGATGGTCGCTCTGTGGGTTGTTAAGGAAAACATTGTAGGGATTCCTGTCCCCTTGCTGAGAGCGATGACCCCCACCCTCCACAGAGTGCTGAGCAGGAACATGGAGTCCAGGCCCAAGCCTCACCTGAGGGTGATCAGCCCCTTGCTCTGCCCCAGGAGGAGCCCTTTGGGAACAGATAGCCACTTGCCTCTCACTGACATGGTTGCACATGGAGGTGTAGGGTCTGACCCCTGTGGGCGCTCCCTCTTGGTGAGGCTGGAAGATGGACCCAGCTCCCAGGGTGTCCCGTGAGGGAGACAGGAAGGAGCCCCAATGATGGGCCCTGTCTCAGCCCTGCTGGGCCCTGTTCCCTGTGGGTCTCAGAACCTGGTCCCAGGGGACGTGTCTTAACGCCTGTCCAGCTTCCCCTGGAGAAGCACCTGCATCCTGGGAACCTGCTGAAGGGAGACATGTTCTGACCCACCTCTGCTGTGCCTGCAGCTTCGCAGACACCACCCCATCCTCACCCTCTGTCCTCTGCTGCCTTCACTCTCACTCTATGGGGTCTGCTTCAGGTATCCTCAAACTACGGCCTGCAGTCCACATGTGGCCCGCCGAGGACATTTATCCCGCCCACCGGGTGTTTCTTCCGAAACTGCCTGTCCTGCTTAAAATAAGATATGTGCAGTGTGTGTAGGAATTTGTTCTTAGTTTTTGTTTTGTTTTCTTTTGTTTTGTTTTTAACTATAGTCAGGCCCTCCAACAGTCTGAGGGACAGTGAACTGGCCCCCTGTTTAAAAAGTTTGAGGACCCCTGGCTTTGGTCGTCCTGTATGGATGAGTCTGCCTCTGCCTCCTGTCCTGGTAGGTTTTGCATTAAATGCACTTGCATATTATCCCCTCATTCCCATCTTCTGTTCCAGGCCCTTCCTGAGACCCCAGGGCCAGGGCCACTCAGCTGCCCTGCTGAGCCCACGGCCAATGCCCATGTGTGATGTCAGGTCCTGGGGGCCCCACTTGTGTCAGGTGGAGACACAGCTGAACACTGACCTCAGAGCACCGCCAAAGCTCACACCCGTGCTGAGGGAACCTCCAGGGCGTCTATTAGCTGCAGAGCATCGTGGTGGACAAGCCCATGGCCACTGGGTTCAGAGGCAGGCAGGAAAGGACTGAGGCCTGGTCACCTATGATGTTGCAAACATCCTGCTAACCAGAGCCCAGATACACAGGCAGCTCCATGAATCTGAAAAGTGCAGGCACAGCCCAGCCAGCATGTCTCAGTGGCTGAGGGTTGATCTACGAACCAGAAGGTCATGGTTCAATTCCCATTCAGGGCACAGGTACAGGTTGTGGGCAACATCCACAGTGTGGGTCACTCAGGAGGCAGCTTATGATTTATGCTCCCTTATCATTGATGTTTCTCTCTTTCCCTCTCCATTCCTCTCTGATATCAATTAAGAAATATTTAAACAAATAAATACATAAATGAAATTGTTGCCATTTAGATTCACAGTATGGGCATATATGGAGGGCAACTGATCAACGTTTCTCTCTCACATCAATGTTTCTCTCTGACTCACGGGGCTGCCGTGGTTAGCGGGGCCTCCCTCTGCAGGGTGATTGATCTGGGAAGCCCACAATCGATCATCCCACAGAGGGAGGTCCAGGCCACTGGACAGCGTTGCTGTGGCGGGTGTGCACGGTCAGCCAGTGATCGCCCCACAGAGGGAGGCCCAGGCCAGCCAAGAAATCACACCCCATGCCTGTTGCCCACAGAAGGAAGTGACCAGTGATGGAAGAAAGGGGGCAGTGCCATACAGATGGAAAACAGTGGGAGAGAGAGGGCTAGCTGCCATAGCCAGTGTAAGGAAAGCCCCTATAGGCCCCATACACTGGCCAGGCATAAGCACACTACCCAAGGTGTTCCTGATTGTGAGAAGGCACAGGACTGGCTAAGTGACACCCGTCCACCATGCATGAATTTCATGTACTGGGCCTCTAGTCTATACTAATAAAAGGGTAATATGTAATTGGATGGGATGCCATCACAGCAATGACAGAAGAGCAGGCAGCATGGGGCAACAAGGCCACCAGGGAGTTTAGTGAAGGACAGCCAAACGACTGAACAGCAGGCTGAGTGGAGCAACCAGGCCAGGAGGGGGGTTAGTGAGGGGCAACCAGGCTGGCAGAGGCAGGCAGGGAAGGGCGACCAGGCCAGCAGGGGGGGTCATTAAGGGGCAACCAGACCTACAGTGGGGGCAGTTGAGGGTGACCAGACTGGCAGGGGAGGCAGTTGGCAGCAACTGGGCCAGAAGGTGGAAGATCAGTGAGGGGCAACATGGCTGGAAGAGAAGGACAGGGATGGGCAACCAGGTCCATGGGGGTGGGGGAGGGGAGGTGGAAATGAACAGGCCAGCAGAGTGGGGCATTTACAGGTGACCAGGCTGGCAGAAGGGGGCAGTGAGGGGCGAATAGGCCAGCAGGTAGGCAATTAGGGGTGATCAGGCAGGCAGGCAGGTGTGCAGTTAAGAGCCAGCAGTCCTGAATTGTGAGAGGGATGTCCAACTGCCGATTTAGGCCCGAACCCTGGGATCAGGCTTAAACCACCATCAGACATCCTTCAAAAGGTCTGGATTTGAGAGGGTGCACACTGGGTTGAGGGGACCCCTCCACCATGCACAGATTTTATGCACTGGTCCTCTAGTCTGTCTATATAAGCATAAACAACTGAATGACCATGTCATCAGTCACTATGATGCACACTGACCACCAAGGGGAAAACGCTCAACACAGGGGTTTCACCCTTGTGGTCAGTGAGCTCCCACAGCAGGAGCACTGCTCAGCTGACTGACAGACGCCAGGCTCACAGCTGGTGAGTGGAGCTGCAGTGGCACAAGCCTGTCCCGCCTCCACGGCAGCACGCTACCAAGTGAGGTCAGACACAGCAGGGCCGGGATCAGGTACAGCATCGTGGCACCCAGCCCAGGCTCAAGTTCCTCCCAGGCCACCTGCCGCTTGGAACAGTTCTACGACCCTCGGGGGATGTTGGACTGCTAGTCCGCCCGATCCCCACAGGCCCCAAGGGGTCCCAAATTGCGAGAGGATGCAGACCAGGAAGAGGGACCACACCAGTGAACCAAGACAAAAGTTTGAAGAAATTATTGCAAATAGTTTTACAGAATTTGATGTAAACTATACAGAGATCTAAGAACAGCAAAGCACTCCAAGAGGAGTGAAAATAAACAACATTAAATCCAGGAACATTGAAGTCAAACTGATGAAAAAGAAAAAATGCCCAAGTGCAGCAAAGAAAAAACACACACAAGTCAAGGAACAGGATTAATAAAAACATCAAAGGTCAGATGAGAAACTACCCAAACCAAAAGACCATGGAGTGATGACTCTAAAGAGCTGAAGGAACATTGAGAAGTCATCAACGTACAATTTCAAACTAAAGGAAAATCTGTTTCAAAACTGGATGAAAATGAAATTACAAAATATCAGATTTTGTGAGATGCACCTAGAGCAGTGCTTGCAGGGAAATGTACAGCATTAAATGCTTATGTTAGAAAAGAATAGAGATCTTTAAGTCAATAATCTGAGCCTCCACTTTAAAAAAAAATTGGAAAAGGCTGAGAACCAATGTGTAGGCAGAAGTTAATGCATGTTCTCACTGCCTCCCACAACCACGTGAAATGCACAACTAACATAGAGCACAACCATCATTCCGAATGAGGGAGGTAAAGAAGAAAGCACATGGAGACTGGTAGGAAGGGTGGAGGCGGGGAACAGGCTAGTCTGACACCCACATATGGCCTGTTTTTAATTGAGAGGGACATCTCAGCTCTGGAGGCCTTTTGTGAGAAGCAAAGGTTCCCAGCCCCACACCAGTCCCCCAACCCAGGGTTCCAGAGCTGGGAACAGAAGTCCTCAGAGCTTCAGGATAAAAATATCAGCAATGATTTTTGCTGAGTGATATGGAAGAAGCTGAAAATCCAGGCTATTCCCCTTAAAGGGCCAGCACAGGAACTTATAGAGCCCTGCTTCCTCTGAGCTCCAGGGACAGGCAGTGCAATTGGGGGATCCAGGGAAATAAAGGGAAGAACTGGATTGTCTGGTATTTGTGGCAGGAACTAGGGGTGGCTTTCTCCCAGAAGGGGCTACTCCTAGGGAGTCATTGTTTCTGTGCGGGGACCGCCCTCATCCCAAAGCTGCCTTGAAGCCAGATCTGAGGCTACATCATTGTGGCTCAGAGTTTGTTCTGCCCTGTGATTCCCTGAGAACCCACCCATCCAAATTGGAGCCCCACCCAAGCTGTTTGCAGCAGCCTTTTCATATGAATGATTGGCTTGGCCGAGGATTCAGACTCTCTTGAAATCTCTCAAACAAGCAGCAGCTAACATCAGCATGCACCAAACCTATCAATAACAGACCCAAGACCTGGCACTAACACCAGCCTGCCTTGCTTCACAATTTGTCCTTGCCTGGGCACTTCCATTTCCAACATAATTAGCAGCCATCTGCAGATCCCCCTGTAGCTCCTGCTTGGTGGCCCCAGGCAGTGGCTGACTCTGCACCTCCCAGGAGGCCCTAGAGGCAGTGCACCTGGTGGATAGCTTCAGACCACACCACATTACAACTCCACACATTCAGAAAGAAGAGGAGGAGGAGGGAGAAGAGGAAGAAGTGGGGAAGTAGGACAAGGATGAAGAAAGAAGAAAAAGAAGGAGGAGGAAGAGGAGGAGGAGGAGGAGGAGGAGGAGGAGGAGAGTAGGAGAAGGAAGTATGAACAAAGCCATAGCTAGTTAGGCTCAGTGGATAGAGCATGGGCCTGCTGACTGAAGGATTCCAGGTTTTATGCTGCTCAGGGGCACATGCCCGTGTTGTGGGCATGCACAAGGTGGCTGATCAGTGATTCTCTGTCATCATCTCTCTCTCTCTCTCTCTCTCTCTCTCTCTCTCTCTCTCTCTCTCCTCCTTCCTCTCTGAAATCAATAAAAATATAAAAAATAGAAAATGTGAACAAAATAATGGCAATACATACATATCTATCAACAAATAAATCTAAGAACAAAAATAAATGAACAAAGTATCTAATGAACAAAATTAACTGATTAATAAAATAGAACCTGAGGCATGAAAAGGTGGAACAGAATGAAGAAACTCAGAGGAAAGATGCAGGAGAGGGTGGCAAGGGATGAGCCACAGAATTCATATGCATGACTTATGGACACAGATAGGAGGGTGGTGATGGCAGTGCTGGGGCAGAAATCGGGTGGAAAGTTGATATGGGGGTGAAAAGGGGGACATCAGTAATACTCTCAAAAGCAACGATTTTTTAAAGAAAAGAAATTAGAAAAGGAAAATCAAAATCCCCTAAAATCAAGCAGAAGGAAGGAAAAATAAAGAACAGAGATAAAATCAACAGAAAAAAAGATAGAAAACAACCAATGATGCCAACAGCTGAATCTTAGAAAAGATCAATAAAACTAACTCAATGCTAACAAGACTGGCAAATATAAAAATGACCAATATCAGAAATTAATCAGGAGGTATGAACACATTCCCCAATGCATTCTTATGAAACCAGCATTTTTTGTGCAGTCAGTACAGAGAAAGAGTGAACTACAGACCGAAATCTCTTGTTAACATATTTACTAAAATCCTCCACAGAGGATGAGCCAATCCCACCAGCATTATGAGAAACTCATACTCCATCATGACCAAGCAGGAATGATCCCAACAATTCAAAGCTGAGTCAACATTTTTAAATCGTCCGATTTAACCCAACAGTCAACTGTATAAAGAAGAGAAGTCACGTGGTCATAAAAATCATACAGAAAAGTATGTACAAAGGACAGCACTCATTCATGATAAACGCTATGGCACTTGGGATAAAGGAGCCCATCCTCACTCTGATCAGGGGACCCCTGTAGCTCACATCACACTCGATTGTGGGAAGTTAAATGATTCCCCTCAGATGGGGACAGAGTCAAAAAGGCCTACTCTTAACACTTCTACTCAACATTGTCCTTGACGTGTTAACAGGAGCAATAAGACAGGAAAAACGCACAGAGAAGTTCAAATGTGAGCCCACATACAAGGTGCCCCTACCTGCAGGTGACGTGTTCATCTATGAAGAAACAACAGAAGCGTCTACTTCAGAATCCCAGGTGAATGTGCAGAAATTGGTCTATTTGGAGACTCATCATAACTGCAGTGGTGCTGCCCATGCGGGGCTGGCAAAGCAGCAGATAAGAGGACAGAACTGAGTTCCTGTGGGAAACCGTCCCCAGAAACACAGCTGTTCACAGAGGTGCAGCCTCAGGAGGAACTTGCCGGCACCACTGGTCACCCAGGGGTCACCCTGAATCCCCTGGTGCCTGGAGGAACCACGCGTGTTTGCTCCTTTATCTGATCCCAGGGAACATGCAACCTCCCGCCTCTTTAGGACAGGAAGGAGGTTTGCACTGGGAGCCTGGAGCCCCCTGCAGCCTGGCTGCCCCCTTCCTCCCACAGAAGTGGGGAGAGGGTGCCCCTAGTGGTCACACTTCAGAGTGGGTTCCAAGGTCCCCAGAAAACACACTGGGGTGTAAAGCTGGGGAGGCCTCAGTGAGCTTTACACTGACACTGACACCTACATGCGTGTTGAAGGGAGGGAGGGAGGAGTCCCTGTCTCCTCCTGGCACCTGGGAACATGGACTTTTTCCTCATTTAGGTTTGCGTTTCCTTCAGCCTCACAGGCCCTGACCAGCTGGCTCAGGTGGGTCCCCCACAGTGAGGCCCAGCATCAGCCTGCAGGGGAGAGGTCCTGGGTGGTTCTTTGTCTTCAAGTCTCTGGAGAGAGGTTCCCGCCCAGCTCCCCATGCACCCCTGTGACCTCACGCCTGGGGCTGCCCTTCTGGGGGCCTCTCCATCCTAGTTGCCCTCATCCTTGCAGCACAAACAACCCCCAGATTTGCTGGTCCACCCAGCAGGCTGCCTGCATGCTGTGGTGGCCTCCACAGTGTTAACTAGATGTGGGGGAAGGGGCCCCACCTATGTGGCTCAGTGGATAGAGCGTCAGCCTGGGGACTGAGGGGTCTCGGATTTGATTTCTGTGAAGGGCAGGAACCTCCATTGCAAGCTCCATTCCTCCTGCAAGAGGCAACTACTCAATATGTCTCTCTCCCCTCCCTTCCACTTTCTCTAAAAATAAGTAGGAAATATCCTCGTGAGGATGAACAAAACTTGCTGAATAAATGAATCTTGTTTATTTAAAACGAAATAGAAAGAAGGAAAGAAATGGCAAGAGGTCACCCCAGAGCCCGCCTGGTGTTGCGCAGTGATTGAGCTTTGACCTATGAACCAAGAGGTCAGGGTTGGAATCCTGGTCAGGGCACTTGCCTTGGCTACAGCCTAGATCCCCATTGGGGCATGTGCAAAAGAATCAATGATTCTCTCTCATCACTGATGTTTTTATACCTTTTCTCTCCTTTCCTCTCTGAAATGAATAAAAATATGTTTTAAAATAAGAATAAACCATGAAAAGGAAGAGAGAAGTAAGGCTTTGTGGTGTTTGACCTGCCCATGCCCCACTCCCTCCCCAGCATGTTTGCACTTTCCAAGTGGTGGTGGCTGCCTGCCCAGAGGAACACGTTACCACAGTCCCAGATTCCTGTGTCTGTCTGTCCTCATCTGGGGCTGTGGGATGGACACAGGTAGCTGCTCTGCCTCTGAGAAGGCAGGTGCTCACGTTTCTCAACTCTCTAGCCAGGATTTTGCTCCCAAGAGCCAACATATTTCTTTTATCTTTTTTTATCCTCACCCAAGGATATTTTTCCATTGCATTTCAGAGGTACAGAGTGGAAAGGAGGGAGGGGAAGAGAGAAGCATTGATGTGAGAGAAACACATCAACTGGTTGTCTCCTGTGCAAGCTCTGACCAGGGCAAGGGCCAAGGAGGGAACTGCAACTAAGGTACCTGCCCTTGACCAGAATCAAATCCAAGAAACTTTGGTTCCCAGGAGTATGCTTGATCCCCTGAGCAAAACCAGTAACGGCTACGACTCCATTTTATTTATTTACTAGAGGCCTGGTGCACACATTCGTGCACTGGGGAGTGTGGGGGTATCTAAGCCCAACCTGTACCCTCTCCAATCTGGGAGCCCTTAGGGGATCCCTCTCCAATCCTGGAGTTTCTGTCTGTCTTTGCAATTATATCAGTGAATTGTCTGAGACCCCAACTCAGTTTGATTTGTTGCTCACAGAATAATAGAGGCATTTTTTTTCTTTGTTTCATTGATGGAGATTTCCTGGAAGTTTTAGGATATCTCCCCTTTAATTTTTCCTAGACAATCTGATTTTACTTATGTCTCTCACCTTTGCTTTCCCTCCATCCCCCACCGTGACAGTAACTTGCTTCAGGCTCACTTTGCTCTAGTGTCTAGGAGATCTGTCTGTCACCAGAACTATGATTCCCAGCATTCCTGGTGCTCCCACGCTCTGGGCTTCTACTTCCAGTCCTGGGGCTGCCACCAAAACTACTATTCCCAGAATTCCAGGTACTCCCTGTGATCGTGGTTTTCCCTTCCTGCTCTGTCTTCCTTTCATGGCCTCCCACTCTGCCAAGCTCTCCCTCTTTGCTCTCCGTCTGGTGGCTTGGGGAGCCAAATTCCCCAAGCTGTTCCACTCTCTGCTGGCTCTCCTGTTCTGTTCTCCACCTGGGTCCTGTGTATGTAAATTAACCCACCCATCTTTGTTAGGTTAATTTGTATACTCACTCCTGATTGGCTGGTGACTGTAGCAGAGGGACAGTCAATTTACATGTTTCTCTTTTATTATATAGGATTTTTATATATATTTAATCATTTTTTATTGTTGAAAATATCACATATGTCCTTTTCCTCACCATTGACCTCAGCCAGACAGGTCCCACTACCCATCAGAAATTCATTTTTAAATGGTTCTCCCCCTTGAGAGACTCCAAAAACAGGGCTTTTGCACAGGAACAGCAGGGAAGTTGAGTGAAATGTGTGCCTTTGAGAGGCAGCTGTGCTTGTGAGAGTGGCAGCAGGTTTGAAACGGAGGCTGCAGCCACAGAGTACAGCCCAGCCTCTCCTGCCTCCTCACAGGTAGAGGTTCGAATTTTTTGGAGGATCTGATTGAGGTAAATAACAAGGAGAATCTTTCTGCTTCAATATAAAAGCATCATCCAATGCAAATTCTTATTCCCAGAAAGGTGACATGGCCCTTGGGAGAGAGGGGGTGAAGGAGAGTGAGAGGAAGACCTATCAAAGCACCTCTTGGGAAGCACTCCTGGGTCCTCATCAAAAGCCTAAGGAGGGAGGACTCTCAATCCTGGAAGCTGCCCCCAAAGGAATGGGGTGAGGGTGACGGGTCTCAGGAAAGAAGGGAAGGAGAGGGGTCAGTACAGGACTGCTTATGGCAAGCATCCTTGAGTCCTTTCCCATCTGGAGACACCCCTAGGATAACAAGGTCAGGCATGGAGCCCAGGGTCTCAGCTGCACCCTTATATGCAGACTCCATGCAAATGGGGCTCTCCTCCTGCTCATAAAAGGGGGTCCTTGCCCGACATGTTGTGGAGACACCCAGAACCCAAGCAACTGAGACAGGACCCCAGCGGCTCCACCATGGACTTGGTGCCAAGCTGCCTTTTCCTCCTGATCATTTCTCAAGGTCGTTCTCAGGAGTGGGGGGCGCTGAGACCTGTGCCTGTGCCTGTTGTGCTTCCATGTGATTCTCAGTCCACCTTGTGTCTCTGTGTTTGCAGGTGTCCGGTGTGAGGTGCAGCTGGTGGAGTCTGGGGGAGGCCTGGTGCAGCCTGGGGGGGTCTCTGAGACTCTCCTGTGCAGCCTCTGGATTCACCTTCATAGCTACTACATGAGCTGGGTCCGCCAGGCTCCAGGGAAGGGGTTGGAGTGGGTCACATATATTAGTAGTGATGGAAGTAGTCACATACACTATGCTGACAATGTAAAGGGCCGCTTCACCATCTCCAGAGACAATGCCAAGAACACGCTGCATCTGCAAATGAACAGCCTGAGATCCAAGGACAAGGGCCTGTATTACTGTGCAAGAGACAGTGAGGGGAAGTCAGTGTGAGCCCAGACACAAACCTCCCTGAGGAGACAACAGAGCTGGGCTGCAGGGAGTGTCCAGGACACCAGGGGGCGCTCCGGACCTACACTCAGAGAGCTGCCCCAGGAGCAGGGGCAGAGGGAGATGGGAGGGAAGGGCCTTCCTGTTGGGCCCAGGGATTTCCTCTCAAGCTCTCAGCTGCCTCCAGGGATGGCTCCTGCTCTTTCTCTGAGGCTCTAATTTCCTGCTTTCTCACTGCAGACCCCAGAGGAGGGGGTAACACTGCTGCTGGCAGATGACATATGGGCAGTGATGGGGACTCTCCTCACCAACATGATACTGAACATAGAAAACCCAAAGGATTCCACCAAAAAAGTACTAGATTTAAGAAACAAATTAGATAATGTAACAGGATATAAATTAACAATCAAAAACCGATGATATTTTTATGCACCAGTAATGAATTCTCAGAAACAGAATCCAAACCAACAATCCCATTTACCATTACATCAAAAAATTATGATAATTAAGAATAAACTTAACCAAACAGATAAAAGACTTGTACTCAGAAAAATATAGGATGTTAAATAAAGAGATAGAAGAAGATATAAACAAGTGGGAAAATATACTGTGATCATGCATTAATTACATCATTAAAATGTTCATATTCCCCAAAGCACTCTACAGATTCCATGTAATCCCTATTAACATAGCAACAGCATATTCACAGATCTACAACAAATATTCCAAAAATTTATATGGAACCAAAAAAGACCCAAATAAGCCATACTAATCTTGAGAAAGGAGAACAAAGGTGGAGGGATCACAATTACAGATATCAAATCATACTCCAAAGCTATGG
>PVJC01042053.1:0-15068 GCA_004026665.1 Murina feae
AGCTGATTTCTCAACAGAAACCATGCAGGCCAGAAGGGACTGGCAAGAAATATTCAAAGTCATGAATAGCAGGAACCTACAACCAAGATTACTCTACCCAGCAAGGCTATCATGTAAAATTGATGGTCAGATAAAGAGCTTCACAGACAAGAAAAAGCTAAAGGAGTACATCACTACCAAACCAGGATTATTTGAAATGCTGAAGGGCATTCTTTAAAAAGAGGAGGAAGAAGAAAAAGATAAATATAAAAAGTATGCACAACAAAGTGACAACAAATACATATCTATCAACAAGTGAATATAACAAGTCAATAGAAATATCTGATGAACAGAATAAACTGGTGAATAGAATATAAGTAAGGGCATAGAAAGGGAATAGACTGATATTTCTCAGGGGAAAGGGGACATGAGGGGTATGGGAAAAGACTGGACAAAAATCTTACATCTATGGATGAAGACAGTGGGGGGCGGGTAAGGGCACAGGGCGAGGGGGGGAACCAGGTGGAGGGGAGCTATGGGGGTTTAAAAAAAAAAAGGAACAGCTGTAACAATCTGAACAATAAAAAATATTTTTTTTTTAAAATATGTTTTATTGGTTTTTTACAAAGAGGAAAGGAGAGGGATAGAGAGTTAGAAACATCGATGAGAGAGAATCATCGATCAGCTGCCTCCTGCACACCCCCCACTGAGGATGTGCTTGCAACCAAGGTACATGCCCTTGACTGGAATCGAACCTGGGACCCTTGAGTCCGCAGGCCAACACTCTATCCACTGAGCCAAACCAGTCAGGGCAATAAAAAATATTTTTAAAAAATTCATGCACCAGGCCTCTTGTAAATAAATAAAAGGATAAGAGGGGGGAAAAAACTGAGCAAATAAGCCAAATTAACAATGGTTAATTCTGGATGGTGCAGTATGGCTCTGGGACAAGTCCAGCCCACCACTGTTTTTGTAAATAAAATTGTATAAGAACACAGCCTCTTACTATGCTGCAATGGCAGAGGTGAAGAGTTGAAACACAGTCCATATGACCTGCAAAGTTTAAAATATTTACTATCTAGACCTTTATACAAAAACTTTGCTGACCTTTGCAGACTTTCTCCATTGTATGTTTCAGTATGTAACTGTTACCCCAAATTTGAGACTACTTAAATAACTTAAAAGAAATCCACACTGAAGTCCCAGAGGAACAAAGAAAAAATTCTAAAACTGTTATTTTATTTAAAAAATCAGAGTACTAATTATTATTATTATACTTTTTAAGACTAAACTGAAAATATTAGAGCTATTCTGTAGCACAGTTTAAATGACTGGCTACAGTGAATTATAGAAGGACTCCATAAAGGGAAAACATATACAGAGTGGGGCAAAAGTAAGCTTACAGTTGTAACAAAACACAGAGTTTATTCTTGTATTATTAATTAACTAGAGGCCCAGTGCACAAAAATTTGTGCACTCTGAGGTGGGTTACCTCTGCCTGGCCTGTGGCCTCCTGCAGTCTGCGACCCCTCAAGGGATGTCCACCTGCTGGCTTAGGCCCACTCCCCAGGCCTAAGATGGCAGTCATACATCCCTCTGGCAGCCTGGGAGCCCTCGGGGGATGTCCGCTTGCCAGCAAGGAGCAGGCCTAAGCAGCAGTCAGACATCTTTAGCGCTGCTGAGGAGGCAGGAGAGGCTCCCACAACCAGCACTGTACTGGCAGCCTTCTGGCTTGTGGCTGAGCAGAGCTCCCCCTGTGGGAGTGCACTGACCACTAGGGGCAGCTCCTGCATTGAGCATCTGCCCCCTAGTGGTCAGTGTGTGTCATAGTGACCAGTCATTCCCAGTGGTTCTGCTGTTAGGGTCAATTTGCATATTACCCTTTTATTATATAGGATTATTGTATTATTTCTCATACAAACAATTGTAAACCTACTTTTGCCCCACCCTGTACATGGCAGTCGCATATAATGAGGAATATGTTTCTGAAAATCCTGAATAATTCAAAACTAACATAATTAAAAACAAACTGTCCCAAACATATAGAGGAAGAATGCATTCTCAGAGTATACAAATTTTCAATCAATATAGAATATTTGTGTACTTATTACTAATGCTTATTAATATAAGATACTTTATATAACAATTTATATACATAAAAGCCTAGCAATCGTTATGACTGGTCACTATGATGCACACTGACCACCAGGGGACAGATGCTCAATGCAGGAGCTGCCCCCTGGTGGTCAGTGTGCTCCCACAGCCAACCTCCTGCAGCCAGCCAACCTCTTGCAGTCCCTCCCCCTGGCCAGCCAACCTCCCACAGTCCCTCTCCCCGGCCGGCCAGCCCCAATCAGGGTAGCCAGGAAGAGAGACCCCACCCATGCATGAATTCATGCATCAGGCCTCTAGTGTAGTTAATAATCAAATTCTATAACTCAGTGATTTATTATGTGATTACAAGATATAATTTAATGTATAGTATCCTATATAATAATCCTATATAATAAAAGCGTGATATGCAAATAGACTGAACAGCGGAATGACCGATCAGCGGGGAGCAGGGCTGGTGAGCAGGTGGTGCCAGGCCAGCCAAGACATGTGCCAGCAGGCAGAGGAAGGGAACGGCAATGGGGGTTGGGAGAGTGGCAGTAACCAGCTGCAGCAGAGGGGCTATTGGGGGGGCGGGGCTGGCCACTCGCTGGCCAGTGCCCTCCCCTGATCAGCCAGCCCAGTCATCTCCCACAGAGGGAGGCCAAACTGTGACTTAGGCCCGCTCTGGGAGCAAGCCTAAGTCATCATCAGTAGGACATTCCCTGAGAACTCCCAGACTGTGAGAGGGAACAAGCTGGGCTAAGGCCCCCCGCCTCCCCGCCTAAGTACATGAATTTTCATGCACGGGGTCTCTAGTAAAATATACAACTGCAAAGTTAACTTAATGACAGTTCTAACGCAGTATCATGCCTGAAAGTAATTAACTAGAAGTTATCATCATCTTCCAACAACACAAATAATGGGGGAGTTAAGAGGTTTCAAAGTAGGACAAGCTCTCTCTCTACATTGTGGTGAAGGCTGATCTGATTCCCTGAAAGACTTCTGCTAAAAAAATGAATCTAATATGGTTTGTATTTTCCAGGGGATTGGGCCTAAGCTGGTAGTCAGATATCCTTCTCACAGTCCAGGGCTCTTGCAGTCCGGGACCCCTCGCTCTTTACTGCCACCATCGCTGTACTTGCTAGCCATGAGCCCAGCTTCTGGCTGAGCAGTGCTCTCCCTATGGGAGTGCACTGACCACCAGGGGGCAGCTCCTGCATTGATTATCTGCCCTCTGGTGGTCAGTGCACATCATAGCAACCGGTCATTCCACCATTTGGTCGATTTGCATATTAGGGTTTTATTATATAGGATTGGTGTGACACTGGTTAATAAAATTATATAGGTTTCAGGTGTACAATGCTATAAAACATCATGTGTATATTGTATGGTGTGTTCACTACCCCAAATCAAGTCTCCTTCCATACAGATTATCCCCCCATACCCTCTTCTACCTCCCCCAACACCTTTCATTGTGGTTTTCTTGATATACAGACATGCTGTCCATCTTTTGCCTTGCCATCATGGAACAGCAATTCACATTTGGATCATCTTTTCAAAAATAGCAACTATTACTGAAACATGGGCACTCGCTCACTCGCCGCCCACCCCAATTCTACAGTCTCTGCCCTCCACCAGAGATCCAAATCCATGAGACTTTTATTTTTCTAATTCTAGCAAATCTTCTATTAATTCATGGGGAACAACCCAAGCAAAATTTCAACATGCCCTGCATCAACCTTGCACAAATTTACCTTCTTTACCACTTTCACAGATTCTTTATTAGCATGCTGTCTTCCAAGTTAAAGCCTCTTTAAATTATAGTAAAGCTGAAATGTTTTTATAGCTTTGGAGTTAGCAGATATTGCTTGCCTATTCATGTTTATATTCTTAATACCTCGGCAGGCTTTAAAACTGGAAAGCCAGTTATGACTTATAGTAAACCTTTTTGTCTCACTGTCACCTCCTTTCAAATCATTAAAATACTTCATGCCTAAGCACAGACGATAGCTTGGCCTTTGGAGCACTTTTGTCAGCCCTGATCTTATAGTTAAGTTGCCAGGAATTTATCCATTTATTCCATTACCCTTGTGTAGTTGTTTTCTTGAGCATTATCTCTAACATTGTGCAGGATGCACTCTCCTAAGTTACTAGAATGAGATATCACAATAGTAGTCTGGCCTCTGGCCTTCTTCCCACAATTTTGTCACATTTAACTTCTGTTCCAAATTTATTAAATTCTGGGCATACTTTTAGCACTAGCCCCATCACATAATGCATCTGAATGACATTGTTATTTGATATAAAAAATGATTTTTTACTATATCAAGAGCAAATATTAAAAGAGTAGCACAAGAGTCACCAATACATTAACCTAAGGCCTAAGGTTCATGTGATATTAATAAAGAATGATGGGAATTTTGTTTTCCTGCAAAAGTGATGCTGATACAGGACAATAATGACATAGTCTATAATCCTTTCAGCTTGCCAACTGCAATTATGCATTTCTTCAAAATCTGTTTTAATTTTGGGAAGTTTTACAATATTTCAAATTTGAGAAAGTGGGAATATTTTTTAATATTTTTTAATATTTTTACTTTGCATTATTTTCTGCCTGACGTAATTCAAAGATACATAAAATGACATAATACTCAACTTTTTCAAGAGACTCTTTCGTCTAAAAGAAAATTACTAGAATGTAGCAAAAGAGAAAAATAAGCAACCAGATGAAATTAACAAGTATTAAAGAAATTAAAGAGACACAAATAATAAAAATAAATTAGGAATGCATTCTCATTAATAATGTAATTTTAAGATTTGAAAACAAAAGTTAATGCATAATATATTACTCTATTTTTTTTAAAGATTAAGCTGCAAATAGAAATGTACTCAGATATATATTAGAAGGTTATATCCAAAATGAAAATAAAGTGGCATTATCAGGCAAATACTAACAATAAAACTTACAGCTTCAATGATCTTTGCTGCCTCTTTAGAAACTGCACCTGTTAGAAAATGAAAATATGCATTATTATCCCCAGAATATACAGAAATAAACATTAAAACCAAGAAGTCACTTTCCTCTCACTAAGGTAATATAGAGTCTAGATCAGAATTTCTCAAAAATACACCAAGAAAACTCGGCCTCAGTATCACCTAGGGTCCCTGGTTAAGGTGAGGATTCCTGAGCCACAATCCCACCTATTATATTAGAATCACTTTTGATAAAGGCAACTATATTAAAATAATTTGGGTTGTTTGGTTCAGTGGATAGAGCATCGGCCTCTAGAATGAAGGGTCCCAGGTTCAATTCCAGTAAAGGGCACATGCCCAGTTGCAGGCTCAATCCCCAGTGGGGGCCATGCAGGAGGCAGCCAATCAATGATTCTCTCTCATCATTGATCTTTCTCTCTCCCCCTCTCCCTGTCTGAAATCAATAAAATAATAATAATAATAATTTGGGTTATTGAAAAAATAAACTGTGCATGCCACTTCCTTCCCTAACCATTGCACCCTGCTTACTGCTCTCTTCCCTCCAAGACAGAGGAGTATGTTTCCTCATATAAACGTAAATATTACCAGCTATGCACACTAGACAACACTGATTCCCACAGTTTGAACAAATGCCTTTACACCAAGTCATACCTTTTAAAACACTGTGAGTGTTCCCTGTGGGCTGGACAGGAGATATTTTTGCTAATGACACCACACTGGTTATAACTGGTGTTGCATATGTCCTTGCAGAAGGGAACGCCATTGAAGGAGTTGGTGCCTTAGCAATATTTACTGATTAAAACAAAAAGGTAAGACCTAGTATAAACAAAAGGGTCACACACAAAAACCCTGTTTAACAACTTAATTTTCAAGATGTAACGCAAATATCTAACTCTGTATAATGTTGGGTTGGGTGATTCTGGTCAGATTAGTGTTTATTAGGACTTAAAAAAAGGCTGATTCTCTAAAATTATAAGCTTCAAATTATGTTTAACAGTGGGAATTTAAATATTTTTTACTTTGCACTATTTTCTGCCTGACATAATTCAAAGGTACATAAAATAACACTATACTGATTTTTCCCAAGAGACTTTAAAATATAGGTATTTGCTTCAGGGTTGGCTGGGCTTTTCTATTAGTGAGTATTAAACTCCTACATTTATGTTGCTTCAAATAAAAGTTTAACATGACAATTTTTATAAATAAGTTGGTGATGTAGCTGTCCATCCATATAAAAACACTGGTTCTGTTAACCCACATTACAGAATGAAAATTCTACCACCCACCTGGCAAATCTCAGGGAATGGATGCTATAACACAAAAGATCAGCACAAGGCATATCTGGATTAAAGTGATGACTAATAAGACTACAAAGGCAGACAAGAGCCACACTGTAAGGAGTCCAAGCACATGGATTCTGTCAATTCAATAGCACTCTGGGCTTTGATCAGAGAACATAATATCAAATGTTTTTAATTTAAGTCAGACAAGTCCTACTTCAGGGAACTATTTTAAAAACATGCTACATAACTACCTATTCATCTGGATATTTTGACCACATTAGCTGTCCTACTTGCAAAATTATTTTATTCTTAGCCAAGAAAAACTTGGCTACCCATGAAGAAGTGATCTATTTTATTTTTTTATATAATTAATGTGTTGTTCTTTTTTCCTTGGCTACAAGCAAAGCACTGGATAAAATCTTAGGCCAGACACAGCAATTATATAGACATATTTATAGTCTTTCACTTTGTTTGCCCCAATTTCCTACTTTTATTTCTAGTTTATTAACTGAATAATATATATCGCTTAGTGTAAGTTATTTATGTAAAGATAAATGCAATAAAAAGCAATAAAATCTAATTTTCCTATAAAATTAGTGCTTTTACATTTATTATTCTTGGTATGTTTGATTATGAGAGCAAAAAGTATCAGGATTAATTTCCCACAAAGGCAATCCTTAAGGATTCTTACGGGAAAATTTAAGGAAATTCAGGCTATCTGAATCCAGTGAAATTTTGTTATTATTTACAATTATGTATACTGATAGTATTATCCTAGCATTGACATAAAAATCCCATTAGCCAAGTTTAATTTTACCTTTTCTTTGTGAAACAGGGTCATTTGTAATTTGATGATGACAGAACGCCAAGACACAAAATAGATTACAGAAATGTTTGATGTTTCCTTGCCATTTTATGGACTCACTTAGCTTACCCTGTCGTTTACAAGCATCACACTTGGCCATCTGAGAAAAAAAAACAGGATATGCTTAAAACTATAAAATAATTAAAAGATAAAATTATTATAAAATCAGAAGGCACTATGAAAACATGATATATGAGTCAGTTGAGATCACAAAATATAAGATTTCTATCTTCAAATGTTGTGGTTATTTTCTAATGTTACATCCAATACAGAGTTAATATCCACAATTTATAAAGAACTCAAACAACTCATCCTAGCTGGTTTGGCTCAGTGGATAGAGAGTCAGCCTGTAGACTAGAGGATCCCGGGTTCAATTCTGGTCAAGGGCATATGCCCAGGTTTCAGGCTCAATGCCTAGTAGGGAGCATGCAGTGGGGTTCTCTCTCATCATTGATGTTTCTCTCTCTCTCTTCCTTTCCCTTCCTCTCTGAAATCAATACAAATATATAAAAAATAAAATAAAATAAAAAACTCGCCCTGACTGGTTTGGCTCAGTGGATAGAGCGTCGGCCTGCGGACTGGAGGGTCCCAGGTTCGATTCCAGTCAAGGGCATGTACCTTGGTTGCGGGCACATCCTCAGTAGGGAGTGTGCAGGAGGCAGCTGATCAATGTTTCTCTCTCATTGATGTTTCTGTCTCTCTATCCCTCTCCCTTCCTCTCTGTAAAAAATCAATAAAATATTAAAAAAAAAAAACTCAAACAACTCAACACCAAAAAAACAAACAATCCAATTAAAATATGGGCAGAGGACCTAAGTAGATACTTCTCCAAAGAGGACATATCTCCATCTTCTCCAAAGATGGCCTATCTATATATATAAAACACTAATATGCAAACGGTGGAACCGAACAACTGGTTACTATGACTTGCGCTGACCACCGGGGTCGCATGCAGAACATGGCGGGTATTGGCAGCAGAGCACGGAACATGGTGGGCATCGGCCACAGCAAGCTGGTGGAGCAGGCGAGTGGGGGTGCCAGACCATGGCAGGGTGCTGGTCACTGTCATCGGGGCTAGCCTCTGGTGGTTACTGAAAATTCTTTGCTCACGCACACTGTGGTCCCCCTCAGCGCTCACACCTGCTGCCGGCGCAAGAGCCTCTGCTTGCTCCTACTGTCGGCACCCAGCACCAGCCCCAATCACACAGCACCATCAGCTGGTACAAGTGGCAGCTGCCAGCCCCAATCGCCCCTGAGGGCTTCTCCACCTCCACCTGCTCCTGAGGGGCAATCAGGGCCGGCAGCTACCTCTCGCACCCACAGCTGGTGCTGGAGCACCACTCGAACCAGCTGCTGGCACCGGCCCCAATCGCTCTGCGTTGTCAGTGGGTGCAAACAGGCTTGGCACTGTCAGCGCATGGGAGCAGCAGCAGCAGGAGCAGAGCTGCTGGCAGATAGGAGACCAGGGGCCATAGCTGGAGGGGCTGGGCAGGGGCACAGAGGACGGGCCAAGACCCACCCCTGTGCCTGCCGCAGCCTCACGGCCCAGAATTCCTATCAAGGTGCATGAATTTGTGCACTGGGCCCCTAGTCCTATATAATAAAAGCCTAATATGCTAACTGTCCAGTTGTCCATTCAACCAATCAAAGCTTAATATGCTAATAATATGCAAAGGCTGCTCAACCATTCGCTATGACATGCACTGAACACCAGGGGCAGACACTCTGACTGGTAGGTTAGCTTGGTGCTGGGGTCCAACCAATCAGGACTGAGTGAGATGGGCTGGACACACCCTGAAGCCCTCCATGGTCTCTCCCCGGCTGGCCAACCTCCCACGTCTCTCCCTGGCCCTGATCGTGCAATAGTGGGGTCCCTCAGGCTAACTGTGACCTCTCGCAATCCGGGCTGAGAGACACTGCCCCGAGTGCACCGGGCCCCTAGTAGGCATATAAGATGTCAATGTTACTAATCATCAGAGAAATGCAAATTACAACCACAATGAGGCCCGATCAGCATGGCTCAGTGGTTGTCGACCTATGAACCAGGAGGTTATGGTTCGATTCCCCATTAGGGCACATGCCAGGGTTGTGGGCTTGATCCCCAGTAGGGGACATGCAAGAGGCAGCCAACTGATGATTCTCTCTCATCACTGATGTTTCCATCTCTCGCTCCCTCTCTAAAATCAATTAAAAAAATATTTTTTAAAAACCACAATGAAGTATCACCTTACACATGTCAGAATGGATATCATCAATAAGTTAAAAAAATAACAAGTGTTGGTAAGGATGTGGAGAAAAGAGAACCCTTGTGCACTGTTGGTGGGAATGCAGACTGGTGCAGCCACTATGGCAAACAGTATAGAGGTTCCTCAAAAAATTAAAAACAGAACTGCCTTATGACCCAGAGATTCCACTTCTGGACATTTATCCAAAGAAAACCAAAATACTAATTCAAAAGAATATGTGCACCCCTATCTTCATTGCAGCATTATCTACAATAGCCAAAATATGAAAGCAACCCAAGAACCCATCAACAGATGACCGGATAAAAAAGCTGTAGTTCATATAGACAATAGAATAGTATTACTCAGTCATAAAATTTTACCATTTGTGACAGCATGGGATGGACCTAGAGAATATTATGCTAAGTGAAATAAGTCAGTTGGAGAAAGACAAATACCATATAATTTCACTTATATGTGGAATCTAGAGAACAGAATAAACAAACAAAATTGATAGAACAGACTGATGCATAGATAAAGCAGACTGATGGTAGCCAGAGGGGAGGGGAGCTGGGGGAAAGAGTAAAAAAGGCAAAGGGATTAAGAAGTACAAAATGGTAGTTACAAAATAGTCATGGATAGGTAAAGTACAGCATAGGGAATATAATCAATAATATTATAATAACTAGGTATGGTGCCCAGTGGATACTTGAAGTATCAGAGAAACACTTTTGTAAAGTATATGGTTGTCTAACCACTATGCTATATACCAGAAACTAATACAAAATAATATTAAATGTAAAAATAAAATTAAAAATAGCCCAGCTGGCATGGCTCAGCAGTTGGGCATCGCATATGAATCAGGACATAATGGTTTGATTCCTGGTCAGGGCACATGCCCAGGTTGCAGGCTGTATCCTCAGTGTGGGGCATGCAGGAGGCAGCTGAACAATGATTCTCTCTCATCATTGATGTTTCTCTCTCTCCCTCCCTGTCACTTCCTCTCTGAAATCAATAAAAAATACTATAAAAATAAATTAAATTAAATACATGTATTGTGGTTAAAAATATATATTATTTCATATAGATACCCTCAATTGAGAGAAAATAAAAGCTGATCTGTTTTCAAAATTACCAATGAGAAATCTAAAGATAGATTCTATTTTTAAGACGTTAAGAGGCAACATATTATAGTAAGAAGAATATGGACTTTGGAGTCATAAAGACTTTCATTCAATATCTAATGAGGTATCCTATGTCTTGAGTACTGAGATAGGTCCAGGGCATATAATTATGAAAAACACATACTTCCCCTCAAAAAAATTATATTTTGAGGGCTCGGGAAACAAGTAAACAGGTGATTTCACTTGAGTGGTACAGGTGCTGTCTAACTGTCATCTACCAGCTTCTTTAAGGACATCTTACTGCTTTTCCTTATTTATACACTAGCAATAACATACCTACCTCTTGGGATTCTGGTGAGGATTAAATGAACACTTATGAAGCACTGGACATGTATTAGTGGTTCAATCAATTCCAGCTTTCATTGTTAATCTTACAAAAAAGTAATTTTTTTAAAAGGACGTGGGTAAGGAGGTCAGTCATAGTCATTTGATCTATGAAATGAGAACAAGGTCTGACTTCAAATTTCTCAGAGGAACTTTCTGTATAAGAAAGGCGTAAGGCAACTTACCTATGTAAAGTTCTAACTCAGTTATAACTAGGTCAATGTGCCTTATAAGAAAGCAAAATTTAAAAGGAACATATCCTCAAATAATAAAGTCTCCAAAAATTCTGTACTCTTTACCCCAAAGATTTCAAGTTTATAATCAATTGAATTTTGCTTTAGGAGTCCATAGTTCATTTTATCCAGTTCTAAACACAAAACTTTATTCATATAATCTAAACATATTTAAACAGAAAATAATTTTTATAAACTTCACGAAGCCAAAGAGATATAATTACCTGATAAAACAGAACTGTAAATTTTGACATGCAATCTTCACAACAAAACTCTTCTAACTTGCCCTCCAATCGGTTTTCTACCAAATTAGGGGATGTCTGGGAGCAATAACTGCACATCCTACAGTAGTTTCCCCATCGTTCTCCAAAGTCACGGGCAGAGAGGTATTTGCAAACTGAGAACCAGAAAGGATAAAAGGAAGAAACATCAAATCTACATTAACTTGAAGGAAGTAAAGTGAGCTTCTACAGTCTTAGATGCCCACAATTGTTAATTTCTAAATACTGGACACAATTATTTGCTTCTAGGTTAAAGGATAGTCTCTATACTCATAAAACAAACTTATATCACCTTTTACATATATTCTAAATATAAGGCCATCTAGCCCTGACCGGTTTGGCTCAGCAGATAGAGCATCGGCCTGCAGACTAAAGGGTCCAGGGTCGATTCCGGTCAAGGGCATATATCTTGGTTGCGGGCACATCCCCAGTGGGGGGTGTGCAGGAGGCAGCTGATCGATGTTTCTCTCTCATCGATGCTTCTAACTCTCTATCCCTCTCCCTTCCTCTCTGTAAAATATCAATAAAATACATTAAAAAAATAAAATAAAGCAAAAGGAGAAATTCATTTACAATAAATAAATAAATAAATGGCCATCTATATTCAGAAACATCAGTTTCTTAAGCCAAGAAGCCATAATTGTTTAAGTACCTGCTTCTTAAATGGGTACAAGGAAAGATCTCTGAAGTCAGAGCTAAACTTATGAAGAGATTTAATACCATTGATCTAATTACATTTCAGACGTTTTTTTCTTTGCCGAGGTTATTATAACATTTTAAAAGATAGACTTTTGTGGCTGCGAGGTAGAGGGGGTTATTGGGGGGGGGGACAAGGAAAGGGGACATCTGTAATACTTCCAACAATACAGAAAAATTATAAATAAATTAATTAATTAAAAGATAGACTTTTGTCAGCTGATTTCTCAACAGAAACTTCGCAGGCCAGAAAGGAGTGGCAAAAAATATTCAAAGTGATGAAAAGCAAGGACCTATAACCAAGAATACTCTAGCCAGTGAAGCTATCACTTAGCATCAAAGGACAAATAAAGAGCTTCCCAGATAAGAAAAAGCTAAAGGAGCTTGGCTGGTCAGTACAGCTCAGTGACTGAGCATCAACCTATGAACCAGGTCACGGTTTGATTCCCAGTCAGGGCACATGCCCAGGTTGTGGGCTCCTTCCCCAGTGTGGGGTGTGCAGCAGGCAGTTGATCCATGATTCTCTCTCATCATTGATGTTTCTATCTCCCTCTCCTTCTCCCTTCCTCTCTGAAATCAATAAAAATATATTTTAAAAAATAAACCTTAGAAAAACTAAAGGAGTTTATCACCACCAAACCAGTATTATATGAAATGTTAGCCTTAGCTGGTTTGGCTCAGTGAATAGAGTGTCGGCCTGTGGACTGAGGGGACCCGGGTTTGATTCCAATCAAGGCCACATGCCTGGGTTGTGGGCTTGGTGCCCACTGTGGGGCATGCAGGAGGCAGCTGATCAATGATTCTCTCTCACCATTGATGTTTCTATCTCTCTTTCCCTCTCTCTTCTTCTCTGAAATTAATAAAAAATATATTTTTTAAAAAAAGAAATATTAAAGTGTCTTCCTGAAGAAAAAGAAGGGTAAAAAAAGAATAATATGAATAAAATGGCAATAAATACATATCTAACAACAACTGAATCTAAAAATCAAAATAAACAAGCAGAACAGAAAAAAGAAAAAGAAAATTTTAAATGAGTTAACATAAACTCAATTAAAAAGCTTCAAATTATACCTGATAAAACAAAAATTACTTGAAAAGTAATTGTGGATGAATAGCCCAGCTCATAATAAATACTTCACAACAACCACATGATCTGTGGATAAAACTGAATTTTTCCCTTTACCTTCACTGCAGAATGGCTTATCAACCCCTGAAAATCGTACAGTCTCCTTTATAATTTTCTGTAGTTTACAGTAGTCACACATTGCTATAACTTTATTTTTCTTTTTGTAGTCATCACAGCAAGTCTTGCCACAAAACAAAAACATTTTACCCTGTAAAGAAAGAAAAGTCATTAAGACCTAATTAAGCAGTTGCTTTATCTTTAAAAAATATTTTTCCTTCTCATTTCAAAGCAAATTAAATTAATTCATAAATGAAGAGACAAAAATGCTTCTTGGATAATTTTAAAAACAATCTCGCTCATGATCTCTTTTACCTTGTAGAAAAGAAGTTCTGGTTTTTTGATAAACAGATGGTTACAGTTCTGACACTTGAGTTTAACAACTGCACGGACTGAAGCAACTTGCTGGGATTGTGCAGCGAAAGAATGGAGACTGGCTGCAGCAGAGCCCCTGATGGTGCTGGGGGAAACCGCCGAGGTGTTGTTCCCTCCTCTTGCTGACACTTTTAACCCAGAGGGGGGGCATATTTGGCCCTGAGGCAGGGGCACTGCTGAAGAGTTTGTTCCTTTTGGCTTGTCAAAAACATCCTGAATGAACACAAATAAGGCAAAGACTTTAACAATTAAGAAGTAATAGAACTTGGTAATTTTCATTTTCTCATTTTAATAAACTGCTTTAAAATTTATAAAGTAGTACACAGAAAGAGTTTAAATAGCATACTTCCAGAATAGAAGGACTGAGAAATACAGGCTTTTCAGACAAAGACCTCTAATATATATGACCCTAATAAATTAAAGCAGGCCTCTCATCACCAACCAGCCTCTGATGGCTATTAAGAGAACAGTGGTGCTGATTGGCATGGCTTAATGGTTGAGCATCAACCTATGAACCAGGAGGTCACAGTTCGATTCCCGGTCAGGGCACATGCCTGGGTTGCAGGTTTGATCCCCAGTACGGGATATGCAGGAGGCAGCTGGCCAATGATTCTCTATCATCATTGATGTTTCTCTCTCTCTCTCTCCCTCTCCCTTCCTCTCTGAAATCAATAAAAACATAAAAAATAAAAATTAAATTAAAAAGAGCACAGTGGCCACCAGTGGTGTCTTGTTTCTAGTGCCAGGGCCATTGCATCAGGCATCTTCCCACCCTGCAAGATCTCGAAGATCTTTTCTCTGAGAGTGAAGACAAAATGTGACCAGCGAAGGCTCACCAGTCCAGGCCAGGAGTCATTATGCATCTGGCCCAGGATGAGAGGAAGGAATATAAGAACACATCACCATATCGTGTATCCAAAACCACATCCTAGTTTCCATAGTTGAACAGAATTTTTTTCTAACTGGAATTTAATCTTTTATAAGTATGGACCTTCAGCAGTTGCCATAGATCAATGCCTAAAAGAACTGCAGGGGTAAAATACTATCTTAGCTCATACCTGGAAAGCCACAACACAACTGGAGCTGCAGAAGCTGTATATACTTCCATTGGACATAGCTAGGTGATACTGAGGGATTGCTGAGGTTTTACAACTATGACACGAAACCTGGACACCTTGGTAACAAAAAGTAAAAACCAATGAATAAGTTACACAGATGAACAAATAATCCAAAAGATGTGTTAGAATAAACACAAATAATAATATACAAAATAAAAATCAAGGAACTTTATAATAACCTGTCAAGCTAACTACAACTTTCTCAATTAAGTTCCATTTACACAAAAACTAACTTGA